>JAHZNF010002693.1:0-11322 GCA_027744215.1 Troglopedetes dispersus
GTTCTGTTCCGAACGGGGCCAGAAGTTTTTAGATGCTCCTGGCGCAACGAATCACTTGCTGTGGAGTGTGCCGAGGGCCGCCCAATGTAAATGGTGGAATTTGTCCAGAGACTAGGGTCACCTTGAAAATTTTCTTGTTGGTGGTGATGCTGAAGTTGCTGGAGTTGGGAGGACGTCGCTAGCAAACCACCACCACCGGAGGAGGAATTGTACTGATATGAATGAAGTTGTTGCTGGTGGTGCAGGTTGTGGTGTTGTTGCATAGATGAACTGGATGAGGACACCACGACACCACCACTTGAATTGACATCACAAGTTGCTGCATTGCTAATTGACACACGAACATTTGACGCGGAGGAAGCAGGGCAGTTGCTAGACTGTTCCAGCCATTGGTCAAGGGACACCACAGGAGCTACAACTAAACCCGGATTATTGGAGGAGTCTTGCTGCGATGAAATGTGCTGTTGATTACTATGATTTGGCATACGACGTGGGGAACTTGGACCTGCGGAGGTGGTCGTTGGAGTGAAAGAATCGGGCCAGTCTGTATCGAAGGATCGCCGTGAAAAGTGTTTGGCTTTCGGGGGCAGCGGAGGTCTGCAAAAGAGGAAGTCAGAGAGAGATTATTAAAAACAATCCAGTTGCTTTTATTATTATTAAGTAATTTGCGTCAATTACTTTTTCTCTTCAGGTTCGTGATGGGGCATTGAAGATGCGACGGAGTTTCCCGTGACGAAGGGTGGCGTTGGGGTGACATTTAAACTACTTTTCCTAGTCGGACTGGCATTAAGACTGTGCGAAGTAACATTTGTAGACGGAGGCGGAGGACTGATTGCGTTGTTATTCGTTTTCATCAGCATATCCGGTGAAAGCACTCCACTTTTCAGAGGAGGAAATGGACTCGATGTGATGCATAGCGAAGTTGTGCTAACATTCGACTCAATCAAATTTCTCAGTCCCTAAATTGACACATTTTTACACGTGTTAATTTCAATGTATATATACATACTTATATCTTTCGTGTAGGAAAGAAAAATTTTTTTTTAAATCAACTACTTACCGACAGAGCATCTCTCGATGTGGCAATGCTCTCGCGCACCTTCTCAAAGTAAAGTTCCCTTTGGGCATCATCATACCCTTCTTTTAACAACAACGCATCGACGGCCGTGAGAAAGTCTGATAAAACAGTCTTGAGTTGCGATATGATTGACTGAAATTGTGCACTAGCATGAAACAAACATAATATATAGTTCCATCACATGAAACATTTTTATGAGCAATTTAATATTTCAATCGTTATATATGCTGTATGTAAGCAGAATATTTTTCCATGCTCCATATTTACCTGTCGCTTAATGGCATTTTCTTGATGTCATTGAAAAGACACCCCATCAGATCTAACATGACGTTCGAGCTTCCGCCACAAGAGCTCCACGCAATTCTTCTGGATGAGACTCTCGACAAAGTGAAGGGTTAGATTGACCTCCTTCAGTCGATGGGATATGAGCGTTGTTGGCTCCACCGAGGACTCATCTCCAGGCGTGGGGCTTTTGCTGCTCCAGCTGGATGGACTAGCAATGCCCGAACGTGACCCGAGTGTTCTCCCTCCGCCAGCGGATGAGGAGGATATGTCATCTGTGCCGCTGGTGGAACGGTTGCGAGCGAGTCGGGAGATGATGTCCTCCTTGAAGGATCGGCATCTTTTCACGAATCCTTTCACATCTTCAAAATCATTAAATTGGAAAAACTTAGAAAGGAACGGCATGTCTCACAAAATCTCAGAGCTTTCTATGAGATAACCACACACTCTAACTACCACAAATCCAGGATTTTTGTGCTGTTCTCTGGAGAACTGGCAAACGACTAATGAGATAAAAGGAAAAGAAGATTTAAAAAATATTATCTTTATTACTTCTTTGCTGTTTGTTGCTGCCACTGCTGCTGCTGGACCCACGCGCAGTTGACATCATTCACCGCATACAACAAAAAATGTGAGTCACCAAACACGGTTGTTTGAGGTGGGATGTTGGTCTTCTTATCGCTTCTCTCCTTCCTCTCCTCGTCCTCGAGTTATTAGTAGTCTTCTCGCCTTCGTGTTCCGTTTATTATTGTTATGTAGGTAGATATGTAAATGTAGCGTTGTCTCAGCTCCGACTCTGGTAATTATTATCTCATTTGTTTTCTCATTCCTATGCAAATTCATGGTGATGACTGGAGATGATGATGATTCATGTTTCTTTTCTCGCCGGCAGTCTTGTTAACTTGTTACTTTTTTATGATGAGTTTAGTTTTTTTTTACAAAAAAAGACACTATTTACCTACGTGGAAAAAAATTGTTCTACAGGAATGATGTGCAAATTGATACTTTTTTTTGTTTCTTCTTCACACATTCCAGCAGGGAAAGCACCATTTAGAAAAGTTTATTATGAAAGTTTTTTTTTTGGAGCAGCGTTTGCCACCAGGCAAAAAAAAATTGCACAGTTAAGGAATAAATCCTTTAAGTCTGACAGCCTTGTACTTTTTTACATATTTGCATTCCACCACGCTTTGGACATGACATGGTTTTATTTTTTTGTTGTAAAAACTTCGCAAATAAAAAAATGCGATGAGATTAAAAACTACTTAATATTATGTAGCATTTATAAGAAGAGGCGTGTGTGTGGTATTAAATGCACAAAGATAAACAACTGACACTCACTTTTGAAGCACTGGAGATATATATTTTTTTGTTGATGTTGTTGAGAGACACGACGGTTTGAGGAAAGCTTTATGTTTGTCACAAGTGCGGTTTTATTTTTTTTTTAGACTACAACTTACAAAATGTAAATAGGCAACAGTAGGCCAGTGTGATGCATTGCATAGACAGATAAGAGAATTTGTATGCAGGTAAAGTGTTATCGCGTGTGATAAAAATTACATTTTTCTGCACACTGACGAAGAAGCCCTGATGGTCTTCAACTCTCAAAATTGCAGTTCAAAAAACTTCATACAGTTTTGCAGAGGCGTAGTCGTACACACCATGAGTTAGGACCATGGTCAACAATTAAACGTGCTTATTAATAAGAAAAGCAGTCAGCAAAAACGGAGATTTCTACGTTATAAAATATTATGTCCTGCCTAAGTCGAACAGATTTTATTGTCACAATCCCATTATGTAATATATATTTTTGGGCATGTTCTAGAAATATAAGGACAGCGAAGCATTTAGCTAGGTAAGTATCTATGTATGTAAATTATGCTAACTTCTTAATTCTTCAGTAGTAGAAAAAGATGTGTGTAGTGAAACGCGGTATTTTGATCAGATCATAGTAGTATATAGTTGAGATGAGGAAGAGGTGAGCAAATAATGATATTGCACTGTTTTCACAGGTTATCGCACTAAATGTAAGCACAACCAACAATGATGATGATTGTGTATGGCAATAAAGCAGTCACCAAAGATAAGATGGAGGAGGCGATGAAGAACAGTTAGGCAAACATATTATACACATCTTTCTTCTCATTTTCAGTCCTGTTCTCTCTCGTTGAATAGTGCCTTACCAAAAAATGTTGATGTTTTTTGTTGTTCCTCTTCACATGCAACAAAAATCACTTCAAAATTTGGGATTAAGATGTGTGTTTAACTTTTTCACAAAAGAAAAAAAAACAACCTAATCATCATCCAATCAGAATGGCAACCCTTATTCTGCTCCTCCGCTCCCATTATTTCACTCAAAAAAATTATGGTGATGACGATGATTTTGAAGAGGAGGTTGCGTGTGTGCAACACTTTGCTAAAAGTTCTCTATTATTTGTAATAAAAAAGAGTCACAACAATCACGACAGCAAAATCAGCCCAAAAAACAAACTGGTTCCGTGTGATGTGAGTGAGCAAGAAAAAATTGGCTAGCTTTGCTTACCGCAACCAAACAATTTCCCCTCTCATTACTACGTATTTGGTTAAGGATAATGTTTCATTCATTATAATACTCATTCAATCCTCCAATCGCATTCAATTCAAGAAACAAATTCGTAACGATGATGCCGATAATGATGATAAAATGATGAGAGTTCAAATTTGATAATCAACCAGGCTAAATTACGCATTCGTGAAAAATGTTCGCATGAAGAAGAGGAGGAGGAAAAGTCTGAGGCTTTTACTTGGCGTTCCTTTTGCAAATTCTTCTTTTCTTCAAGTCTGCTTGATGCTGACACTTGACTTCTGACAAGACAAAATGATATGATGAGGACATGTGTGATTGCTTTGTGAGTGTGCACTTTAATTGAGGATTGAACACATGTTAAGAATGTAAATCAGTTCTCTTAAAAAATCAACAAAAGACAACTAAATGCACATGTCTGTCTTTTGTCTGTGCTCACACATTAATAATAATCTCCCACGGATATCGCTATAAACTACACACACAACAAGAACCACACTACTCACAGCAGCAATATGCTAACACCACTTTTTTTCTGCTTAACAATTCAATTAATCCGTATCACCAAACAAGAGCAAAATCCATTCATTTTTTTTTCTCTCCTTATTTTTTGGGTAGAGCAGCCGTCCTCTCCAAAAAAATTCTATTACACTTAATTAATAATAAATGAAGATAAAGTAACCACTAATAAAAAAGAAGTCTTTTATTGTGTCCATCATCGTTCCGTGTCAGCATCCATCTCTCTTGTGGATATTTATGATTATTACATTGCTGCTACCACCAGAGACACTCACACATGAAGACATATATTATTTTCTCCATGATGTAAATTCAATTAATCCGTATCACCAAACAAGAGCAAAATCCATTCATTTTTTTTCTCTCCTTATTTTTTGGGTAGAGCAGCCGTCCTCTCCAAAAAATTCTATTGCACTTAATTAATAATAAATGAAGATAAAGTAACCACTAATAAAAAAAGAAGTCTTTTATTGTGTCCATCATCGTTCCGTGTCAGCATCCATCTCTCTTGTTGATATTTATGATTATTACATTGCTGCTACCACCAGAGACACTCACACATGAAGACATATATTATTTTCTCCATGATGTAAAAAAAAGAAGACAGCTGCAAAAGTTTTTATTATTAAAGAGGAGTATGTGCGAGAATGCATAAAAATGTACACACTATTTTATTAAAAACCTTTTTTTTCCGCTGATCTGTTGTTGTGTGTTTAAAAAACAGTTGTAAAAAAAGAGGTAACAGAAGGGCAGGCAAAAGACAGAGCTTCTCCACAACACATTTTCTTACCTGTTTTTTTTATTATTACGGTTATACTCGTAGAGCGTAATGCAATGTGCCTGGATTTTCGTGTGTGGTGTGTGCATTATATCAGAAAGCTCACTCAACTCTCACACTTTACCATTTTCTCTCTCATGGAAAAGCATCCAGTCTTCTTCTATTTTTTTTTATTCCAAAGTGTATTTACGGATTCGGTCACGGAGGACGTCATCTTATAACATGCACATAAGAAGGAAAAAAAACTCCTCATTACTCATGCATAATGTATGGACATGTGAGTGAAAATCTATATGCACACACACACACACAACAAGATTCCAATGTTTAGAGAAGGTGTAAAGAAAGGAATTTTACGGGACAGGATTGTATGAATGTATGGCTCGTGTGCCTTATTGGATGTGTGTATGCTCCTACAACAACAACTATGAGGATGATGAAGACGCGAGAATGAAGTGTTCCAACTTGAATTTTTTACACCAGAGAAAAAAAAACTTTTATTGTGGATATATAGTTTCCCGTGGAATTAGAATGGAACAAAAAAAAGGAACCAGTTGAGCAGATTCATAAAAAAAACGAAGCAAAAACCTTATTTGAGAGCAGTAACCAAATGTTAAGCATACATATATTCTCATGGTAAAAATTTTAACAGGCAGCAAGCAGCTCCTTCCATCTACTCCTCTTTTCTATATCAAACATAAATGCACACACACACACACACATTCATTCGACATTTTTTTTGCTGGCTTCTTTCGGTGGTCGGATCTTCGGTCGGTCCTTTTTTTTCCTCGATATAACAAAAAATGAAAAACACTATTACGTATCCGCGCGTCTGTATACGTCGTTATCATATCATTCATATCGTTCTTTTTATGGTTGTTGTGCTGCTGTGGTTCCTTCCTTTTTGCTTGGTTGAGTACAATTTCTCTTTGGGAAAAATAAGGGGCTCAAGCTAAAGCTTGTGTGTGGTTGTTCTTCGAATACACCAAACTGCTTTGCACTTTGCACTATTCCATTTTCTACTACCACACATCACACTACTGAGCACTTCGGCGCGGCGGCGGCGAGCAAAAGAAGCACCAGCAGCGGAGGAAAACGAGCAGAAAAAAATGCAAAAAAAAAGGGTAAATGCTATACGTAATGAATCTACGTAATACGTACGTACGTTTTACGTAAATATTTTTTCTTCTTCTTCGGTGCTCTATGCTATTTTTTAAAGAAAAATTTTCCCCGTTTTCTTCTCCCTCATTTACATAAAGAAGCAAAGAATTTTTCCTGAGTCTGGCATGAATGGCATTTTCCACTTTTTCATATGGCAGCATTTCCTCTCTCTTGAGAAAACATGTCATGTAATGTATACGAGAATGTATTTACGTGTAGTCAATTTTAGTTTTATTTTTTTCCCCTAAAAAAACGGGAGGTAGGTGCGTTATTATTTTTGAAGAATAAATATATTTTTTTCTGGTGAGTTCGTGTTTTCTTCTTTCTTGCGATATCTGGATAAATTTCAACTTGTCTGTCGTGTGAGGAAGTTCGGGGCATTGTGTGTGTGAAAATGCACAATAGCGTATTGTGTCTTGTTTTTGCCGCTGCCTCTGGTGTTCCTCTCTTTTTTTGGAAAAGAGGAATGCACAAGAGGCTTTTTATTATGTTGAAAAATGGTTTTGAGTGGAGAGAGAATGGAGGAGGACAGGAGCAGAATAAAAAGGATCATGACGACGAAGAAGCATAGTACAATTTTTATTTTCGAGAGGAGAACAAGCACGAGCCGAACAAGAAAAAAAAAAGTTCGTCAACTTTACTTGAGAAGAAGTCTTGAGTTTGCGAGTTTTTGATGCTCTGACGAAGAAGGAAGCAAAAAAAACCGAAAGGAATAATGAAAGTTGTTTTTATAGTTGGATAAGGTATGTATACCACACACGTATATTACATATGTGATATGTTGATATTCCTTCTTTTTTTTTGCTGGAAATGAAATTGAAAATAGTATTATCCGAGAAGAAGAACCATATAGCTTTGATAAGGAGGGATAAGAAAAAAACAGGGGCATAACACTTATATACATAATGCATTTTTTATATGATGTGTGGGAACAATGGCATTAAATTGGATTTTTTTTGGCGAGCAACATACAATCTCCTCCCGTCTTCCTATTTTTTTTTCTTCGTAAATACTCACTCGTTCGTTGGGTTCGTGGAAGGAGATGGGATTTTTAGGGAGGATTTTTTTTATTGTGCCACTTGAATAGAGACAATAGCACTTGTGGGAATAGGATGAATGCACAGTTAAACGGTAGTAGTTGTAGTTGTAAAGGAAGATTGTGCGAAAAAAATGGATCGTCGTGTCTTCTTGTTTCCTCCAGCGTAAGAGCTTTTTTTTTCAACATGCTCCATTATTATCTGACCTCGACCGGTACGAGATACTTCACGTTGTCGATGTGTTTGTCCGTCTCCATAAATCTTAGGAGAAAATACTGCTTCAATGAATGCTCCAAACGTTAATCTCTTGGGTAATATATGTCACCTTTGGTTTGAACTTTCACCCTGGCATTATTCAACTCGTGATGAAATGTTTGATAAGCATTTTGTTCCAGACTATAATAATGTACTGCTCCTGGACTGCTCGGTTTACTATCACTTGCTTGTGCTTCCTGGTTTCACGCAGAAGAAGCGTGTGTTGGTGTGAGAGGTTTGTGTGTGTTATGACGTAAAACGTATTATCACGTTTCTCAAAGAGCTCCGCTTTTCCTCCGGAAGAATAGTACACTTTAGACTTCAAATGCTACTTTGTACAGGTTTATTGCTCTATAAGCATGTAACACGGCCACGAGCCACCAATTGCATTCCAGGCACGTCAACGAATAAAAGGGTTTCACGTGGAGGTATTTTCTCTTTATTGTGATCCATAATGTATATATTATTTACTAAGTAAGTGGGGAATATCAAATGCATTGCTGGTGCCAGGCATCTTGTACTCTAATATTACATACTTTTGGCATTTATTAATTAATCTTTACATGTTCCTCAATTTCTAGAAAAGGGATTGCACGAATGATAATGCATACAATATTTTATTCATTACGGAAAACTAAACATGTGCAAAAATGCGATTTCATATCAAAACATGCATGGCCTTTCGTATTTTTTAAATAGTGATTGTCATGTGTGTGGTAGTCAATATAAATGAAAGTGCAAAATATGATAAAATATTATTAAATTTTAGCTTTCTGAATTGCCTGCAACGATTTCAGAGTCAACAGCATTGCAATTAAAATACAAAAGTCGGAAATACTAAAAATAACAACATGAGCATTTTGTCAAATGAAGTCAATACAAAAATCATGACACGGTAACATTTACATTCAGCTGAAGAAGATTCAAAAATTCAATCTAGATTCAAGCCATAAAAATCTTAAAACCTTCATTCTATACCTAAAATATTATTGCAAACTTACCACAACCAACAAATAAATAAAAGTAAAAAAAAGTAACGATTAATAAATTAAATAATGTAGGTATCTATATACGCGCGCTGCTTGTGTAGGAAACACCATATATAATTATTTTACATAAAAAACTCAGTTCATACAATCCCCCCAAAAATAACGCTAATAAATATGTTTATACAAGCTTCTTTTTTTTGTAAAAAAACATTTGGATATTCAATCAAATTAGCTACTAATTTAAATATTTTTTGCTACTACTGCCTACTAACAATTTCACATTTCCCCTTAACACACACTTTGGCTTCTACCGAGCTGGACGCGGACTCGGAGGAGTACGAGGTTTGGTAATGGGATATCATATTACCAGCAGACTTGGCTGCTCTTGCAGTGTTAATTGAACTAGATGACGGTGAGGGTGCCACAGGATTCGAGGAGTGAAGTCCTTGGCTTGTAAATACAGGTGCAGGAAGGGGAGCCTGCAGAGGAAGTGGTGCGGACACCTCTCGTGGAGCTATAAGCGCAGCAGGACGAGGTCCTCCTTCGGATGAGGACTCCTCATCTCCCGAACCTTGTAATCGGAGCCTCCACTGAGCTCGCTGACCTTTGAGACGAATCAGCTTCAACTTTCTCTTTGGCGAGCGAAGTGTTACCGTTCCGTTTGCTCGTTCGACGGACTCTACATTAGGTATTTATATAACCATCGATTTAAAANGCTCGTTCGACGGACTCTACATAGATATTTAACCACAGATTTTTTTAAAAAATCACTCTAATATGAAGAACGAAATAGCCGATTAATTACCGTTAATTACCTGAATTTCCGACTCTGCGTTCCAAACTATTTTGTTCGAAATATTTCTCCAATGGAGGTGAACTGTAGTTTGGAGGGGCCACTTCAATCGACGAAGGAGTCGACGTTGTGGATGTGGTAGTCGAAGGAAAAACTGGTTGGGGCTTATCAGACTGCTCGAAACTCTGCTGTTGCTGCAGCTGCGGTCGCCTCTGAAGCAATCTCCTTCTTGCTCCAAGTGGCCTTCTTCTTCTCACTAATCTGATAATCTTTCCATTTGGTCCATGAGGTATTCTCACATTCTGCAATCCTTCTCCACTTGTCAAAGGACTTGCTCCCGCAATCTTCCTACGAATCCATAAAGGCCTCCTCTTCATTTTTGCAAGATTGTCCTTCGCATTCTGCGAGAACACGTAGGACACACTTGATCCAGCCTCGACTGAGCCAGACTGCTGGGCGGAGCCACTATTTCGAGTTGTAGGTTCCCCGGATGCTGTCATATCCTCCGCACTTTGAGGTGGCGGAGGTGTTGGTGTCGTGGTTGTCGTACTTGGTGCTGATGTTGTTGTACTCGTGGATGTCGTAGATGTTGTTGGTGGCTCATTACTTGAGGTGAATTGCTCCAAACTGCTGACGGGATGACGTTGGTGATGGTGCAAGTAGACCTTCGGTGCTTGTGTATCTTGTGTGGTCGTTGATACTACTGGTCTGCGCGTGGGAATCTTTTGCGTCACAGCAGTCGCCTGAGTGGTCTTCGGCTTGGGTGTTCCTCTGGTCGTTGTTGTGGTTGTGGTGGTGGCCTTTGTTGTCTGCACGGCTTGTTGAAGCTCATCATAGTAGTCGTACAAGGAATCCTCTCCAAAATCGTAGATCTCGTCGTGGGCGCCCAGTCGATCCTGAATCTTTTTCAGAAGCGACTTCAGCTCATCTTGAGTTTCCTTGTAATCCTCCGTCTCGCCGGCTTTCTTCTTTCCACTTTTTGATGTTGAGAGCGTTGGGGTTATCTTTGTGGTGCTCAACTTTGTCGTGGCCGTGGTGGTCGATGTGGAGGATGTCGTACTTGCAGATGTTGGTTTTGGCTCCTGAGTAGTTGTACTAGACTTTGGAGCTTCCCCTGTTCCATTTACACTTGGGCCAGACTTCTTCACCACAGACTGCGCACTAATGATTGATGGCAACATGGGAAGTCTGTTCAGTAAAGGCTGACTTGGTTGATAGACAGGTTCCGCCTTGGGATTTCCTTCCTTCGCTCTTTCCTCTCCGGAAACCAGGAACATTTCCCGGTTCACGTAGATAGCCTTGTTTTTCGCCTTCTGAGTGGTTGAGCTTGTTGGAGTTGGGGAGGTTGGAAGGGGTCTTCGCCGCTTACTCAAGTGGAGCGGGGGCTTCACATCGTACACCTCGTAAGTATCCTCCTGGTCCTCTTCCTCCTCGTCACTTCTCTCAATATCTGTTCTCCCTCTGCTTGGAATCCTGCCTTTCGGTCTAACACGAGATCTCGTGTTCTTATTCGATTGTATGCGCACGTCGTCATTGTCATCGTCGTCGTCCTCGTTCTCCTCGTCATCCTCCAATTTACCAGGTCGTCGTCTTCTGTTTCCATGATGTCTGTCAGAGCGTCTTCTGGGATTATCCTCTTCGGAGGAGGCAGAGTTGTTGTCATCATCCTCCTCTTGTCTCACTTTACCCCTACCAACATGCTTCGGGACCAGAGCATCGTGAGGTATCAGATCTTGTTCGACATCATCATCCTCCTCTTCCTCGTACTCCTCTGCACTCACTGGATCAATGGGACTGGAGGTAGTGCGAGAGGTGGTCTTCACGCGGACACGAGCACCTTTCTTCAATTTATGAACTGGTCCAATAGGTT
>JAHZNF010002694.1:0-27136 GCA_027744215.1 Troglopedetes dispersus
TTGTGTGCATGTGTGTATGCATGCACTACTCTCCTTCTCAAAAGATACACACAACCCACGGAATAACGTACAATATACAATCTATAATATGTTGCTACATTTTCTGCAAGCGAGATGCATTATGATAAGGTTGGAAGAGAAAGATAGGTAGAAACTTGGAAATATAAGGCTTGGTGGAAAGAAACCAAGGAAGCGTCCTTTTTCTCCTTGCAAACTGGAGAAAAATACATCCAACACTGTGCGTGCCAGCCAAGGGAACAAAAAATATTCCTTTTTGCTCACTAGCTCTCCTCTTTCCACATTTTTTTTGCTAAAAAGCAAACGAAACCACTGCGACTGCACTTGAGAGAGAAGAGGAGAAGAGATAGAGACCGGAGAATCTCTAAATTTTCGTAGGTGCCCATTTTACTATGTGTATGCCTAGTCACCACTATATACATATACGCAGACACTTAAGCAATACTGCTTTTTGCACTCTCTTCTTTTTACCCTTCTTCTCTTTTATGTCTGCACATTAGGCGGTCGGCTTGGTTTTGTACTGGTAGTCATGTAGTGGTCCAACCATTTTCTCCGTTTTTCTCTCTACACTACTGTTGGTGGGTAGTGGCGGGCTGTGGCAAATAAAGAGAAAGGAATGATGATGATGAGCAATTCTGAGAGAGAAAGGAGAAAAAGAAGAAATGTCAGCGTTGCTGGTTTGGGACTTGTCCCTATGCCGTGTGTGTATGTCTCTCTTCCAAGCACAATATGGACACATCTCTCCACCTATTTTTATACATCTTCACTTCATAAACATTATGGAAGAATAAATAAAAAGCTCTTGTTTTCATGTCACCAGGATTTTACTCCTTTCCTGGTTCTCCACAGAACTGCCCTTTTTTCTGCGCAAGAAAAACCGAAAAGTATAAAGTAAAAGCATGCGACAAGAGATAAATATATGGATTCTTTTTAATGGAGAAAACGCGCTGAAAAAGGAACCTCTCTCTGTCTTGTCGGTTTTTATGGGTCTCTGCGAAAATATAAACGAGGAGCGGAAAAAACCGCGCAGTGCACGCATCATGCACAAAACCAGAGAGTGGAGGTTATCCTTGCATAAGTATACCTACATTCATGTGAATACTCAAAAGGATATCCACTTGAAAGCATTTTCAAATAAAGCCTTTCCTCCTGGAATTGAGCGAATGGGAATACTTTTTTTCCTCCAGAAAAGAGTGTAAGCAGGTATGTGGGTATTTTATGTGGAGCAGTTTTGTGATGAGGGTGGTCGCCATTTTTTGTTGACCACTTGGTCGCACTTAGTGCGAGCTGGTACTAATTCGTTATTTCAGCACACATCTGGCTTGGAAAGTGCTTTTGGAGGATATTATGAAATATCAGATGATCATAAAGTCTTTGAGGATTTTTGGACAGAAGGCAGTGGTGCAAACGAGAATGTTGCGAAATCGTGAGGCAAGAAGAGATTATCGAAAAAAGCGTGGTGACATTTCAAGGGAGAAATTTAGGATATTGAGTCCCAAAAAATATTCTCTAATACGTACCATGATTTCTGTGCTGCTCCCAGCATATGATAAAATGGGGCACACTCTGTGTGCTCCATAATTCATACCATCATTGCATTTTCATCGTTCTCCAGTGTGATGGAGCAGAGCGAAAGGCCTCTTGAAAAACATCTGCGTTCCCCGAATTGGATCAGGAATGATATCGAGGGAATAATAATCTACTGCATTTTTTTCTCCAGAATCATACTCGTTGGGTCAATATGGTTGAGCGCTACTTGAATTGTTTTTTAAGGTTGCACGAACATCCTGGCATTTTTTAAGAGCCGATAAGCGAACACAAGCCCGGCCTTCGCATTTTTTGTAACATTTGCATCATTGCCCTAAATATTTTCGAGTGAAAACAAGAGAGAGGGAGACATACTTTAATTAAAAAGTGTTTCAGATAAGGTCACAATCTTCCAATATCACTCGCCAGCAAACCAAAATATATACCCGCCCACCAGTTTCGATTTTGCAACGCTGATAAGTATTATTTTCGAGTGTGCTGGGCTCAGTCGAACTATATAATTTAATCTCTTATTTCCCTCTCTCCGTTTCCTATACCTCGATTGTATCCTCTTTGTTTTCTGAAGCTTTACCTTATTCATCTCTTCAGATACACTACACACATTTTTATAGCTTCCAGCTAACCTACAAAGTAGATAGAAGTGTGTATATATTTATATCCTCACAATTCATCTACCTTTCTTACCTCTTCACCTAAAGCGGAGCAGCATTGAAGAAGAAAGCTTGTATATTTCTCTCGACGGTCAGCACCAGAAAAGAGCACAGACAATCTCGGTTTCTCACACTCTACTTGGCACGCCGAAAAAATGGAGAGCAATGTACTTTTCTCCTCTTTTTTCACGAGGACGACAGCGACAGGGCTTTTCATGAAGACGAAGATGATGACATGAGCTAAAAAAAAGAGAAAGAATGTGTTCAGAAGTGAGCAAACGTTTATATAATAATAGCCATGTATTGTTTCGGAACAATATTGCATTGCATCTTCTTTCCTGTCTCTTTCTTCCGCTGTATTATTCCAGCTTGGTCGACATCTTTCTCCACAGCAATAATAAGAATACTTAAGTGTACTTTCTTTGCTGTTTTTTTTCAAAAATATTTTTCTGTTCAAAAAATGTAGCATGGGAGTGCACCAACCCACCTACATAAATATTATGGGTGGATTGTTTTGTATAGGTTATGTGTACTTTTTTCGCTATATCCATAATGTACGCTTGTATGCTAGTTGGGTCTGTGTCTCTCAATTTTTCTCTAGTTTCAGGAGCACAACTACCACCGCCGCCTCCATATACATATTTTGTTTTCATCCTGCATAACTGTATTATTCCAGCTTGGTCGACATCTTTCTCCACAGCAATAATAAGAATACTTAAGTGTACTTTCTTTGCTGTTTTTTCAAAAATGTTTTTCTGTTCAAAAAATGTAAAATGGGAGTGCACCAACTTACCTACATAAATATTATGGGTGGATTGTTTTGTATAGGTTATGTGTACTTTTTTCGCTATATCCATAATGTACGCTTGTGTGCGAGTTGGGTCTGTGTCTCTCAATTTTTCTCTAGTTTCAGGAGCACAACTACCACCGCCGCCTCCATATACATATTTTGTTTTCATCCTGCATACATGAGACAACTGAGAAAATATCTTATATCGTTATATATATTTTTGTGTACACTGAAAAGAGATTTTTTACTCATTTTGCGTGTGAGTGTGTGTGTGCATCTGCTTGTTTAGCAGTTTGTAGTTTCCATCCAAGCTTGCTGCTTTTTCCTCTCATGTGCTCCATTACTTTGTCGTTGCTCCCAGTTATTAGAGAGCTGTGGGAGCTGTAAGGAATAATGGAGTCCGCCGAAACCAAACCATCAGTTGAGTGGAAGCCGAGACCAGAGTAGTCTCTCCATCCAAGGCAACAACACAGTAGCAAACAGTAAGCAACAGTCGTCGTCCCACTGCACAGAAACGATATCATTACAAAAACTCCGTGAACATATTTTTTCTTTAAAGTGTCTCTCTTTTCTCTCGCTTTTGCGTCTGTGCCTAGAATCTACTTATTAGGTACACGTCTCTTGGAAAAACTTGTTTCGTTTGCAGAGATGCAACTCCATAGTATACACAGTGAAGTCACCAGCTTTTTTAGAAAAAAAAATTGGGAAATGGTAGTGGTACTCGTGGTGGTGTAGTTTTTTTCCGATTTTTTGTTTCTCTTGATAAGGCATGCTACACTCATACTTTCCCTTTTTTGCTTTCTCTTTCGTGTAGTTCCCTTTATGTCATATAAAACATGTCATGTGCAGCAAGCGGCGGCGGCAGTGCCGTGGCACGCCATTATTACTTCACATACTTTGGTATGCTATAAAAAGAGGAAAGAATGTGGTAGCAGCCAACCCAACCATATCCACATTGTGTTTGTGCAGACTACTTAACCGTATGACGACGATGACCTTTTTTTCTTCTATTATGTGTTTTTTCTTCTACTCCGTCGTGTCGGTCGTCTGTGAGTGTATTTTATAAAAAAAATGTTGGAGGTATGAAAGTTTTGATATTGGCGGATATTACAAAATATGGGAAGCAATTGCCTTTATGTCTTGCGTGTGTGTGTGCAGAGCAGTGAGCTTTTTTCGGAAAGAAAAGGAATAAACAAGCTGTTTGCCATATTTTATTAGACCTGTCCCGGCGCAAGGTACCTAAGAGTGTAGAAATAAGCAGAAAGTAGCTGGAGACGATATGCTTCACTTCCTCTTTTTCTTTGCTGCTCTTGTTCTCTCCTCTGAGAAGAAGAATGCACCTTGAACACCATTTTCCATTGAATGCAGTTGGTTATTATTGTTGAACAAGGGAAAGTGGAATAAAAAATTGAGGGAGAGAGAGATGTTATAGCTACGAGACGTTTTACAGCGATACAACCACGTTATTATATTTTCCTCCTTTTCCAAAATGGCTTACATTCACCGACTTGAAAAAAGTGGAGCCAATAATGGCGACTGGTTTTTTAGGTGCTAATCACTTTCCCCCCGATAGACTCGGTCTAGGTACACGGCACAAAAGTCATTACAATTTCACGCACCTTTCATTCTTTTATGAAGTAACGGCGCAGCAGAATGCGGAAATGACGTTGTGGATTTCATGAACACAAAAAATCGACAGTTTCACCTTTTCCATTTTTTTACTTTTTTTTAAGAAAATTATTATTATTACTATTGGAATTAGTATTTGTATTATGGATTTTTGGGTGGCGTGGCCTGCCCGACCAAGAAGAGAAAATAGAGCAAAAATGAGTAGACGAAGGTAAATATTATTAGAAGTTCTGATAAAATGCACGTACACTCCTCGTCATCACAGTAAAAATATATATGGGAAGTGTGATGATCAAATGATAAATGAGTGAGCACAAGGAAAACTGGTGATGATGATGATGATTATGATGACGAAGTGGTGGAAGGGGAACAGAAGGGAAGCACGATTCTCATTTCCATTAAGAATATTGGTTTTTTCTTCACCGAGATTTCATTTTCCACTTTTAAATTGACTGCATGAATGCATTTTTTTCGGGAAAAAATATAAAACCCATGCTGCCACCACTATCACCACCGTCTCCATTAAAAAGAAAACCATGGTCTTTCCTCACATTTTGAGTTTTCGTGCTGATAGGTCTCTCTTTTGTTCTTATCATTGGAGTGAAATGAATTTTTAGTGTAATTTTGCGTGTGCCATGCGAAGCCCGTGTGATGTCATGTCATCCACTTAAACCATCACGGGAAAAAGTTTTTTATCTGTCATCCCATCTTCTTATCACGATCATCAGCACCGCCTCATCGTCATCCTAATGAATTTTCGAATAAAACGCTCAAATCCAAGTTCTCCCCCTTTTTACGCTTGTCTCCTTTTTTCTTGGTTCCTCGACCTCGTCAATCACCCATTAACTTGGGCGTATGCAAACACAAGTTTTTTTTTCTCAGAGTAGAACAAAAATATTATTATTGAAGGTAGTAATCACACACAGTTTTTTTGGGTTGCTTTCTCGCACTCCATCATTAGTCATCGGAGATGGGCAAACGGAATATAAAAAAGTTTTGATAAGCTTCAACCTTCCATTTGATCGGGTTGGGTTGAGAGTGTGCTGAGGTGAGATAAGAAAGTTTGAAGCGACGGGAAAAATAAAAGGAATGGAAAATGCAAACTTTTTCATTCCCTTTTTTGTGTATAAAAAAGAGAAAATTAATCATCGTTAGTCATTTTTTTCTCAAAGTCGCACTTTACTGGGAACAAATTGAGAGGGAGAAGGATATAGTAGTCTTCACTTTTTGTCTGCCTTGTTTATTAGTCCTGAACTGAATTATAAAAAAATAAATTATGCGCGCAGACAAGCTCGTGTCGTGTGTGTGTTGAAGACCATGTCGTGAGCTGATGATCAACATTTCATTAAGCTAGATAGGAGAACTCAAGCTTCACCGAGTTGTATCGTAAAGTTGCACTGTGGAGATAGTAAATTTATTATAACATACTTGTTATGATGATGATTTCACAACACTTGAGCGACTCTGATGAACTCTAAAAAATGGAGCAAAAAATATGGAATGGAGCGAGGAAGCCCCTTTTTATCATGCATATTTTCTTCCTCGAGGCAAAATTATGTTTTAAGAGAAGGGGGAAATGCTGCTGATGTGATAAAAACAAGTTGTACATGGATTCCTATTATGAACACTAATAATAAGTAGACTTTTTAGTTCGGTTGCATGCATGTGTGTATTTTATGATGCTTTCCCTGTTTTCACTCTGCATCGTGAAGCATTTTAGGCTAATTTGTCAAAAGTATTTAGGTAATCAGACAGAATAAGTTTTGATAAGAGTAATGTCTACATCTGCTTCCAATTTTTTGGGGGAAAGTTCGCAAGATGATATTTCTTGCATACAAGACAACAACTTGGGTTATCATGAGACAGAGATATATGGAATGCACCACTTTCATGCTACATTTTTCCATCTTACATCATCATTACAAGGAAGATAATCAAATGTTCAGTTGCGAGACTCCTCTTTTATTTTTCTGTGAGAAACACTTTTTACATCCGGCTCCAGTATTGTAATATTATGAGTGCTAAATTTTTGTCGGAGGAAATGCCCATTTTAAGAATTTACAGCGCACTTTGCAAAAAGAAAATATCCTTGGAAAGGCGTACACACATGTCAGTCCACAACATTGTTTTATTGCACCGGCACTCATCACGCAAAAACTTTTTTTACTGCTCAGAGAGTACGCTTGTACAACCCATCATATTTCCTTTGAAGGTGGCGTACCCGCCTAGCATTCCGTTCCAAAATATTGTGGAGGCGTGAATGAGACTGAAAGCATTCCCGACTTCGTCTCCCGGAGAAAAGTATACCATGAGAAAGCTGATTATGAAGATGATGATGAACTGAATTCCATAAAAATATTGTATTCTTTTTTTCCTCAGAAGGTTACTCTGTCTGAGCTCCAATGTGTACATAATAGATGAGCCTTGCTCCCAAAAAAATGTTCTCGGCGGAAGTTTCCCCTTTTTCCTTCTTTCGTAAAAAGCTGGGAAAGGGAAAAGTTGACTCGTCCTTTTTCGCCAACTCTTCGCTGAAACCGTGTCATTCCTGTCTCTACATGGACTTCCTGAATGTGTCAACTCTGAAGGATTCGATCCACATTATTTTTCTTCTCTTGCAGAAAATGCAAAAGGCACAGAGTTTTGCAAGCAGCTGTTGCAAAATTTTCTCCGGAAAGGAAAAATGTACGGGCATCACAGCATCCATTTTTTTGTGGAAGAAAAAAGGGCATAATCATAATGGTAAATGCTAAGGAATGAAAATATATTAGAAGGAGGAGTTCCTTCACAGCTCCAGTTGAGTGAGCAACAAGCACAAAGGAAGAGAAACTCGCATAAGATGACTTGTCCTCTATGCTACATTGCCCGGAGCACTTTTTATCTTTATTGTCAAAAAAAAACTTTTCCTCGTACTTGTCCTCCTTCGTGTCTCACAACTTTCGGACTTTTCACTCACTTCCGCTCTCACATGCGTTCCTTTGCTGACATCACGGGAAAAAAAGTCTGGCAAGAGAGAAACGTGAATACTGCTGTGTGCAAAAAAGTCTGAATAATATGTCTTTATATATTCGTGTGGATTATGAGAAAAATAGTAGTGGTATCACAGGAAGTCGTATGTTTTTGTTTCCACTTATATGCACACAATCCACATATAGTTTTTATGCGAAACTTATGATAAATAAAAATGAGGGGAATTGCAAAAAAAAAACTGGAGAAAGTATGAAGAAGGATGATGATGAGAAACAAGCTGACTTAACTTGTCAGACTAGCACAGTGACCCCCGCGGGCACGACAAACTCAAGAAAAAATAATATACAGGGCAGCTTGTACTCTCCTCCCTTATCTTATCTTACATTTTTCCGTCCATCCTCTGGGATTACCTACATATTTAAAGCACGCAGTAAACAAGAACTATTTTGGGAGTTGGCACACCAAAAAAGATATTCATGGAAGGGATAAGGTACCTTTTCCGTTTTTTTTTCCTCTATTTTTTTCTCCAACGAAAGCTGGAGTCAGATCTACGATGATGCCAGATGAGATAAAAATATAATTTTAGTTTCCTCTAACTTTCAACTGTGGAGCACTGTTTTTGCAAAATATTTTCCTAGAAAAAAATGAAGAGACCTTTTTGTCGGAGACCTCCGACAAAAAAAATATATATCCACGGAGCGGGTGAGTGATATGTGATGATTTCTCTGTTTCCACCAGCTTTCCTCCGTTTTCCCTTGGTTTATTCACTCATGCGACGATGATACGATGCGAAATGTCAGGATGATGATGTGCGTTGTGTCGTCAGCGCTGAAAATAAAGTATTAGCCGTTCCTCCTGACTCCTTCTTCCCGTTCCTTAGTCGCGTCCCCAAAAACTCACTCGCACCATCATCATCATTTTGACAAGGAAGTAAATGGGCAAGTCTCCGCGGAGTCGTGCTTTTCACCCTAAAAATCATTTAATCACTGTCAGGTCAAAAACAAACTTTTTAATAAACTCCTTCGCGCTCCTGTTTTTTTTCTTGCGTTGGATAAATATGCATGTATGGATGTACGCATGGCTCCGGTAGGAGGAAATCAGCCATTACCGTCAACACCGCTGAAGCCAAAAAAATATTTTGTGTACATAAAAGCATATATTATCCTTCTCTTCCTTTCATGTACGCATTGATTTATTTTAGAGAAAACTGTTCCGGCTCCAGCTTAAGTAGGTTTCCGAGACGAGTACCTCATATTATACTGTAGATATTTTTAGGAGACAAACGTGGAACAAAAAAAATCTCCGTCAGGCTTTGAATAACTTTTTTATTTATTTTTTGTTTCCGCCCGTTCTCCTAACTTTTCTGTTGTCACCATCAAGAAAAAATGTATACATTCGGAAGAAAAATACAGAACTCGTGTTTCACAACTTCTTATATTATGCTTCGTTTCGTCACATACACTGTCTCCAGTTTTTTCTTCTACTTTTGTTCTACTTCTACCTACTTTTCTGTTTAGGCTAAACATAAAATTCTGAAAAGAAAGATGCGTCCTTGTTGTGCTTTTCTGCAGAAATCTATTTCCTCTGGCAATCCAGCAGGAAACAAAGTGGAGTGAAGAGGAAGCCTCGTGCTACATTCATAAGGACGTGTTGTAAAAAACTGTTATTATGACTTCCTTTATTACGATGATTAGCCGAAAGCACATTTACCAAACAAACCACATTATATGTATGCATTATACGAAATTCATAGTGCATTATAAGATACAATTTCCTTAAATCTGGAAACACGGAGAATATTTATTTTGCTTGCGTCAAAAATTGTACAAGATAAACATTTTTGGGGAAAAGCAGCCAAAATATTAAAGAGGAGTGGAGGGAGGATTGCTAAAGCAAGTGTTGCATCATCTCATTTCTCGCAAACGGAGAGGTTCGCTTGGGATTTAGGTTGGAGGGTTGAGTGAAAATTAAGCACGCTCTCCCACACACATCATGGACCACACAACAGACACTCTTTTATTCTTCATTGAACATGCATGCAGCAGAAAAAAAATGTAGTCGCGGCAGTAATCATAATAATGGTGCTGGTGAAAACGGAGATGATGATGAGGACGGTGGTCATAATGGTGCGCAAATGTTGTTGCTTTTTACTTTTTAGTCCTTTCGGCACTTTTGAAAAACGAACCTGGTTCACCATAGTGTACACATGGTGGAAGGTGAAAAGCAGTTTTTAGTTTTTGGAGGATGCTGGAAATATAGTGTTGTTGCTGTTTCATGATTTTTTCACTCTGTGTTTATGAAAGGAGAGTGTGAATAAACAGCAGGGATTTTCTCTGCTTTTCGTGGACCATTTTTATTATCATAGATATGTGTATACACACAATGGTGGAGGATTTCATGATTTTTTTTCACTCTGTGTTTATGAAAGGAGAGTGTGAATAAACAGCAGGGATTTTCTCTGCTTTTCGTGGACCATTTTTATTATCATAGATATGTGTATACACAGAATGGTGGAGGAAATTAGGTGCTGATGCTGGGAGTGAATTGCCTTACATAATTTTCACAGTTGTGTGGAGTATTATTGAGAAAAAAAAAGTTTTTGTGGACGGAGGAAGCAGCGGCGAATAAACAGACCAGAGTGTGATGTGTCAACTCATATAACATTGTTGAGTTGTGGACTTGGCACCACTTTTCTTGGACGGTTTGTTGGCTCTTTTGCATGCAGCTTGTACCTTATATTCACAACACAGTTCCAGACTCTGCTTCTGAAATATTTTTTTGCATCTTTTAAAACATATTGTTTTTTTGTTGACAAACATTTTTGTTGGAAGGTATTGTCCATGTTTGTTGGCTGTTTTTTTGTGTGTTGCGAGTAATAACGCAAAAATGAAGAGACATGACAAGGCGTCTTCTCCACTTCCCTTTACACTTCTGAGTAAATGAGAGAAAGGAAGCTAACATAAGCATTGAGTAAAAATGTATATCCGTTGGAATGCTTATTTATTACAGTTTTTCTTGGGTATCTTTCCCAGATAAAAATTATGAGCCTGCCATGTGCTCTTTCTTGTTCGGAGTGAGTGGAAAAAATATTCGTCTAGAAATAAATGAAAAGTAGCAGGGGTAGTTCGTGACTTATGATGGGCTGCCAGGGTGTACATGACAAAACAGAGAATATATTTTCTTGGCCTGCAGTCAATTTTCTTCGTTTCTTCTGAGCACAGTTTCTTTTGTTGTTTGTCAAGTAGAAAATCGGAACAACAGCAAGGAAAGTGTCATAAATAGCATGAGAGAGGGCGGAAGGAGCGATGAACGTAAGGGCTCTCCGAAGCGTGAAAAAATGTAGTATGTGCTATTTCCATCACAAAAAATGTGCTCGTCGTCTGTCATTATTCCTTTCCTGATAACTATTGCATCTGGTGACAGTTTTACGTTCCTTTCCTGGAGAACAGCGCAACTTCAAACAGGTTTGTTGAAAGGAGGATGGTGTTTGAAATGAGTAATGTCTTTGTTAAGTATGTAGCACAAAAATACACAACAAAAATTTTGTAACAGTAGAAAATACTGTATGGAATACGGAGCACTGTTGTGGATGAAGACAGACAGCCGCCATCGTTTGAGTATTTGATATATTCTCAAATATATAAGCAACGCAACGTGGGTGATTTCGATTGGTATATATATGGTGATTTTTGAAAAACTCAGTTGTGAGATATTCATCGATGAACTTCCGAGCCTCTCACGGCTTTAAACTATTGGCAGCCTAGTGTATATAAACAACGCAACGTGGGTGGCCTTCCCTCTCTGTACGAATATGCGAGGAAGTCGGAGAAAAGAGTAGACGACTTTCCGAAACAAGTTGATTTAGAAAATGATAAATGACACATGTCACTCTGAATAAACATACGTACTCACAAATATTAAATTGCTCGTTAGCGACATTTGTTGAGACATGAGTAAAGAATTATGTTATCTCGCGATCTAATCTGATATATATTGTTGACTGCATCTTTACGTTTTTTATGGCTCCAATTAACCAATCTCCGTAAAGTATGATATGTGAGCCATTCAATTGAATTATTGTATTTTCGACTTGTCGGCACAAAAAAATCATTGGTGCATTAGTTCACTCTAACTAAGCGTGCTGATTATCACAGTTAACTTAAGATGAACATAATGACCGGGAGGAATGAGAGATGGTGATGATGATAACGATGATGATACTTACCAGCCGAGAAGAAAGGGAAATGAAGGAAGAACTGATGAAAGCATTGATGCTGACGGAGCAGAGATGCATGGCAGCCGCCAGAAAACAAGAGAGATATGAGAGAAAAAAGAAATGGACAAGGAAGAAGAACCCTGGCGCCTCCTTTTTTTGCTGATTTTTATTATCCTCTTTTTCTCGTCTGTTCTCCTTTCTTCGTATTTTCTTCATGTCTGATGTCGTCTTCAACTGAAGTAAATGCAACAACACAAAAAAGTGAAAAGAAGTGGAACTGAATACAGAAAACCAGTCACATGGGAAGTTGGCTCCAAACTTATCATGAAATGGGGAGAAGGAGCATTGTTTTTTTGTCTGGCTAGACGATCGCGTTATGTGAACACACTTTTCCGATTCGAAGCAATAAACCGACAAAAAAACACCAAAGCCCTACCAATGCATATTCAGTTTTTTTTTCAGTTTGTTTACTTGGATTTGGAAATAAGTTCGAAGGAGGTCTTTTTATGAGCATTGAAAGCGAAGGCGATCAAATCTTTTGGTTTTTTCTTTCATGTACGTACGCATTTATGGATGCACACGATATAATATTTATTCATTTCCAAGGCTTCGATGAGTCTCTGGTTAGATCTGGTACATAGTGTTTGGTATCTATTGCAATATTTTTCTAGATTGAGAAGCAGCAGAGTTGCTCTTTACCTTTGACTCGTGCCGAGCTCCACTATTTGCGTATTACGCAACGAGCTAAAAAAATTTTTTACCTTGTTGTTTTGTAATTTCGGCGGGCTCGCTTTGGAAGATAAATAACTCTCTTGTGTAGCATTTCGTAAAGTCTGCTGAAGTGAGTATTGTATGAGTGATGGGATGAAAATTTGAATGAGATTTTCTAGAGCCTAGGCGATCACTTTTCTCTGGTTTAAGTATTTGTACGATACATAACATTTTGTGTGAGAACAATGAACGCAGCTCTTTCTACTAATATTCTTTTAGTATTTAGAAAACTGAAAGAAGGAAATTTCTGTGCAAGACACACACACTTGTAGGTATTACATACAAGATACAGGCAAGTGGTTGTGTTGATGATGATGTGGTTGGTTACCAGAAGCTAGGTAAGGTAGGTACAATGCGAGTTAAAACGAAGATAAGATAAGGAAGGGAAAAAATAAGAGGAAAAGGAGAAAGCTCAACAAGACAAGACTCACATCACCACAACTCACTTATCAAACTTGACAAAGTAAATTGTACAGATCAAAAAAATGTTTCTCTTCTCTCATACCAGAGAGGCTAGTAGTACCAACAGTCTATTTTTTAACAGGGAAAACGGAAAAAGGAAGGAAAAAATGAATGCATCCAGAGATTATATAAATGTGCATGTTTATACGGAAGAAAAGGAGCAAGCCTCTTAGAAACTCCTTTGTATCAAGAGGAGTGGCTGGAGGAGAAAAAAGCGTATGTCTTCTTGTGGCAAAGTGTGTGGTGATGTTGGTGGTAGTAGGCTTGCTTAAAAGAATGATACTACACACATTGAAGGGAATATGTGTGCGCGTTTTTTGAACAGTATAAAATCTGCTTTTCGGTATAAGATGAATTTATGCCCACATTTTCTCGTTCAACAACTTTGTCAGTTTTATCGATCATCCGAGAAGAGAGAAAGAAAAAAAAGGAAAAATAGAGCCAAAAAACCACCACCACCACTCTTGCCTATGCCACACACACACGCATAAGCTAAAGAGGAAAAATATGAAACAGAAAAAAGGAGAGCGCTGAACTCCTTTTTCCTCTTCTCTTGATTGTTGGTTGATACTTATAGAAAAGTGCATGTGCTTCTGCTTACACAACATACTTGACTAGAGAAGCATAAAGTCGAAAAAAATGGAAAGGCGGGAGCAAAAACATTTTTTTCTTCCTATTTACTGGCAAACAATAAACGCATCTTTTTATATATCCTAAGTATGTACACATAAAAAGTATAATGGAATGAAAATGGATCTCGACTTTTTCTTGCCTCTTCGACTCTCATTTCATCTCAACTTATCTTGTCTTCTTGATATCCTACACTGCACTGTAATGTAATATTAACATGTAATAAGTGTAACATGCTCACTCAACATTATATTTCTTAGAGAAATAACTATGTATGTGAGTATTTTTTTCCTAGCCTTCGATATGGTTGCTTCCCGATGACAGCTCGACTTTGAGAAATCGAGGGTGACAGGGAAGCACGAAACTGATGACAGAATTAATTTGAGGTGACATGATGTCTAATGGAAGTGGGAATGAATGAGTAAGCCTGACTGATACGGGGTAGGTTAGGGTTTAATTCTTTTTTTTCTCTTCGATGATTCTTTTTTTCTCGCTTCCTTTCATTCATTATTACCGCCCTGATTAATTGCTGTCAGTGTTGCAATTCTGTTTTCGATTGTGTGCACATCCGCCTTTTGGTGCATGTGTGTCATTTAATGCGATGTTGTAGTTATGGGTAGCCTTTGTTGTGGTGTGGCTTTTTCCTTTGTGGTAAAAAAAGCCGACTACTGTTTTCATCAGCCAATGTCACTTTTCATTTTTTTCGGAGCTGGTGGGTTCACTCTCATTGTTCTTGATGGAAGAATAAAGATGGTTGGGTTATCGATGCAGCACTATTTTCTGAACACTAACCGATCAAGAAGGAAATATTATGAGAGGTACGAGTGAGTGAATGAAAACGAACATATTTTGCTGTGTGTGCGCATTTTGGAGAATATTATTTATTTTGAAGTTATTATCTGAATTTATAGTAGAACTTTTTTTTGGAAAAAAAGGAGAGCGGATGTTATGCTGTCTTACTTGTTAGACTATAAATTGAAGTTTATTAAAGGAAGAGAGAAAAAAGTACAAGAAAAGTTTTTTAAAGCGAGAAAGAGCAGCCCTGAAAACACATGCTTGCAACTTTTATATTTTTGATAAACTAAGAAAGAATGTTGTAGTGTGTTTTTTGTCGACAGTCTGAGGTGAAAGATGATACATGAGAGAGTTTGATTCATGTTTGAGCTTTATTATACTTTTAGACTTATAAAAAATCTCTTTTTTTAAGCCTCTTGAAGCAACCACACTACTTCCAAAAACCCAGACTGTATAATGTGAGCACACAAAGTGAACTTTTTTTCCTCAGATCGTCTGTCTAAAAAAAACCTCATGTTCATCGTCGTCATCACTGAAGATGGAAAAAGTAAACAAAAAAATTAAAGCCACTTTCACTGCATACTAGACACACACACACATGACTTGCACCATACTCATTTAACATTTTTGTGTGTTCCTGTGCCGGCATGAGGGAACCACCCTCTACCAAAGTCAGTAGAGAGTGCACAGCATGATATTGAGAAAGGATAAAACAGTGAGTTTTCACTCTTTTCTCTTCTGTGCAAAGTAACAGAGAAAAAAGTTTGTTGAGGCTTCCACTCACTCAGTTTGTTGGGCACGGCTTCTTCCTTTTTATCCACAATTTTTTTATTCACAAAAAAACTACAAAGCGCCCTTGTGCCTTCTCTGAAGCGGGAAATCAAAACTTTTTTTCTGGTTTCCGTTTTTTTTTCAGTGTTATTAGAAAAGAGTCGGACAGAACGCGGAGGAGTCACTTAGTGAGTGCAACTTATAATTCATTACTGTTCTACAACGTAAAGAATGACTTGCTGCTGTAGCATTTTCCACTCTTTTGTGGATGCTCTTTTCGCTCAAACTCGATCCATAATTTGGAAGGAGAAAAAAGTTTTTTTTATTTTCAGAATGATGCAGGAACGCAGGCAGTGCAACGAAAAAAAGTACATTATTAGCATAAAGGCACAGCTTCACAAATCATTCGAGAAAAAAATAGTGAAAAGTTTACACAAGCTAATAATAGCTGAGTCAAGGAGAGAAATGCTCCCTGAAAATAAAATCAAGTTTGTCTACGAATCGGTTGCAAAGGAGGAAGTATAAAAAGTGCACTTTTTCTAGTGCTGTTTTCTAATAATAATATTCCCTTGTGAGTCAACTTGAAAACTTGTGAGAAATATAATAAAATGCAATGCAGTTGCAAATCAGACTTTTGGAAAGAGAAAATGTTGTGTTGAAAAAAATGTTGCTGTCAATTGTGCTTACTTTTACTTAGGATTGAATTGATTTATGGATGTGGATGGTAGGTTTGTATATTTTGTTGTTGGAAAGAAGACTTGACTTTGATCACAGATGCTGAACTTATTTAATTGAATTGATTTGATCAAGGAATGCATAATGCAGTGGCGCTGTTTGGAGATGACAAAAGGAGAAAACTGGTTTCTCCTTTTCCTCAAATTTAAAGGAACAATAATCTCGCGTCTCTGGCGTAAAGCAGAATGAGCTTATCGCTTTCTGTGTTGTTACACATGTTGCACTCCTCCCTTTTTTGCACTGATGAGCCACATGTGGAGATGTGGAACTCGGTGGTGGTATGGCAAAAGAGAAAAATTGATTAAGATGTAACGTACGCGCATCAACCGTTCGTGTACACGAAACGAAACTCAATTTCCACAGTGGAAGATACATACATTTGAGTTTTGTATGCCGATTGGGCCGGCTGATCACAGTAGAGCAGACGGGCGGACAGAATCCATCCAACTTTCAGATGGATGGTCGAGAAAACGGGAGAATCAAATAATTGAGTTTGGTGTACATCTGTATTGGCAATTGGCATGTGTGCCGTGTTTCATGCTGTGCCTTTTTTTCGCTTGTCTATTCCCTACCTGACTTGGTGCTTTATTGGCCAAAACATTGCATTTGGGATGGTGCTCTCTATGCTTTCGAACATAAAAAAACTTAGTGGTTGATGAATGGCAACTCGTGTGAATTATTGAGAGGAAGCATGAAAAACTCTTGGAACATGTGCTTGCTTGTTGAATTGCCTAGCTCGGAGTCCGCACCGATAATTGAACCAGCGAATTAGAAGTACAACTGTGTGCACTGCAGGGAAAAAATATATATAAAAGTTTCTTTTATTTGGTGGTATTCGCATGTTTCTCGGGAAAACGTTACAGTTTGTGCACATTGCGTAGCAGATACTTTGCACGAGGTTTTTTGGTGAACTTAGCTAGAGAAGTTGGAAATAAACCGTTAAGCACATTTTGTCCCGATGAATATTTGATGAGATTGGTGGAACATTGTGGAAAGTCTCAGGGCGCATGTGGAATTGACTGGAATTTAGTTGTAGTTTATTCAACAGACACAATAGTTTTTTTTTCTGACAAGGAAAGTTTTTCAAGGTGGTTGTCGCTTTGCCCATATTTACTACCAGCTCTGCACATTTTTAAAAGAGTTGGGAAAATGTTGTATTGTGTGTATAAATAAATAAATAACCTTGCACTTTGACACGTAAAGTCGAACTTATTTTTTTTTCTACGAAATTAAGTTCGACCTTCTCAAAGTTGTCACCATGTTTTAACTCTTGGTACATACATTTTATTTCCGCCAAGAATGTTATTTCAAGGACATGCTGGAGCAGGTGGCGAAGTGATGATATAATAATAATTAATGGAGGCAGTAATAATAATGGCCTCATCCCATTCTCCCTTGTCTGTTCCATAAAACCCGTATCCTTCTTGGAGCAAACGTGTGGAACGTGTCGACCTGTTTTTCCTCTCTTGTTATCCCTGAGACAAGTTAATTTTGTTACGGATATGGTGATCATGATGAGATGTTATGATTGCAATATGAATGCATAATTGTTTCCCCTGCAGCTTTACTGCTACTGTGCAGGGCATGGAAAGGTATATCGAGAGGAGCACAAAATAATGGAGCTGAAAATGAGGATACAAAATGTAAATAAAAAGGAGAAACGACCTGTTACAACATCTCCGTCGTTGCTAGATGCACTCAGTGTTGATGACCATCTTTTTTGTGATGATGATAATCATGTGGATATATGGTGGAGGAAGGCTGTAAAGTTAATAAATAATTACACTTTCTTTAAACTTTTCTCCAGCCTTCTCGCGCAACCGAACCACAAAAAAGGGAAACAAGAACGCGAGACAAGGAAAGAGAAAATGCTGATCCTCTTGTCTCTTCTATTTACTCGGTTTGGCTACAGCGAAATGCTCCTAATAATAATAAAGTTCTTTTTTCGAAAGACCATCTTACAAACTCTGCTCTTATCATCTCTCCAGTCACTTTCCCTCTTGCTGCCATTACTCATTTTGAAAAGCGGTGCACGCAAACAACGCGCGCGGTACATACGATGTCTTCCAAGAAGATTATATTATCCTCCTTTAATTCGCCCACAGTCTTGTAGGCTTGCTTTTCGCCTTTGATCCTCTTTCCAAACACATGCTAAGTCATTCATCCAAAATTCGAGGTTATATTCTTATGTGTGTGTGTGCTTTCCTCCTCTGTGTTCTTGGTGGGATGGGTTTGGCCCTTCGGTACATTAACAAAAGAAGGTGAATGTTAGAATTATTGCTTTTCGCAATCTTCCAGCATATATTATTACGGAGCAGGCTGGAATGTCTTAATAATAATACACAACAATATTTTACGTTCGCTTTCACATCACTTCATTCCCTGATAAGGAATAAAGCATAGTGTCTTCTCAAAGCAATGGCAAGAGAAAGGAAAATGTGCATTTAGAAACTGTGTTATATGTGTAAGGATAAAAATGGGGAACCCAGGGATGGTTAGTTTCGGTTTGGAAAGCGGAACAGAAAGGAAAAGGCCTTTCAGGAGAGTTATACAGAAAGCTGTTTTTGTTGTGCGCTTGTGTGTTGGGTGAGGAACATAAATTTATTTGGACAGGAGGAGCTTATCATATGGAAATCGCCCGGCTCTTCTTGCCGGAGTCGAGGGGGAAAACAACTCATTTTCTCTCAGTGAAAATGCGCCCTTCCTTCCACTTCTGAGCAGAGCAAGTTTTGACTTGTGACTTTAAATGGAAAAGATTACAATTTAAATATTTTTGGAAGTTCGTCTGTTTTGATGAGCTCTTTATATAGCGTGACCGTCCAACCAAACACTATTTTAACTTTTCTTCAAGTTGGAGTATTAAAAAAGTACTTTTATTGTTAAAAATAGTTTTTCGGATAATTTTACCCATGGCTGGAGTGCAATAAACATGGACATATATTACACTTTGGGTATATACCATATACTGCAACAGATTAAATACTATAAAATTGGTTATCATCCTTAGAGCACGTTTTTTAGAGGGGAACTTTGCACTTTAGGTACCTTGGTTGAAGCATGGTTGGTGGTGCATACAAAACTATAATTTGACACGATGGTGGTGATGATAATATTATGAGGATAATCACCTCTGTCTTGATTATTATTACAGCAGCTCAATTGAAAACTCATGCCCATTTCCAGTGTTCATAATGGACGCGTTGCATCCGTTCTTATGGCCTCTGCGCCTCAATTGTTTGTCTCATTACATGAGTATTTCGGGGTTTATCTTGGAAAATGTTCCTCAGAATGCTTACTTCACTCATCCCCATCAGTCGCAAGTCAATCGGAATGAAACAAAAAAAATATAAGTACACACACGTGGATAGGCAACAATATCTGAGAGCAGAGAAAAAATTGTACATGAAGCAGAATAAAGCTGAAAAAAAAAGGAATCACTTAATATTGTTCTTTGAGAGGGTTGCAAATGCAGTAATGCGCACAAAACGATGATGATAATGGAGGCTCACTCAGAATCAGACAAACAGAGACTGTGCATTAGACACAACTTCCACACATCCTCTGAAGGAAACGGGGAAAACTCGTGAACTCTTGTTCTTCCTTTTTTTTCAAATAGCAACATCGCAATAGCAATAATAATAATAACGTCAGTTTTTTTATAAACTCCTTTTCCTCTCTCTTCATCTCGTCGCGTCTCAAGTAACAAAAAAATCTAAATGGAATGGAATGAAAAAAAGAAGAAAATGAATATTATACAAATAATAGTAAGTACACGCGCCACTGACTTCTTCGAGGAAAAGGGAAGGACAAGAGAAGAAGGAAATTCTGTTTGATTCTTTTCATTTCCTGTGAAGACGTAGTAGTATACTACAAAAATATGCTGAGAAGAGAATATCTTTTATGTGTACATTTTGACTATAAGGAAGAGAGTGTGTTGCACTCACTTCTCTCCATTTCCATTCTTTTATGGGACGATAAATATGCCAAGGGTGCGTCTCTTATTTTTCCCTGTATTACTTTACGCCTGTTCCCTTCTTTCAGTTCGATGTGCTGCTATTTTTTCCTCTTCCTCAATTCTATTTTCACATCAGTCTGTCAGTTTTTACGGCAAGACATTATCCATTATCTTTAGAGCTTGTGCTCCCTCTCCGATTCCTACTTCGCTTCCCATTTCTGAGGGTATTATCGAGCTCATGATCATCTTCATTTTACATCGTCATTCTCATTTCATCGTCATCATCGCAATTACTACTGTACACGGGAGTGTGTCTGTAACTGAATGTGTACACAAATCGAAAAAAGAAGCATGTTGAATTTTTGCGGGGTGAAGCCATTTATATGTGTACATATAAGGTGGTCATGTTTTATTACCCAATTTTTACGTCTTCCCCTGAAATATACGTTACAACAAAGATGACTGACAAACTTGGTGGCTTCATGACATGACATGGCATGTTTATTTTACGTCTAGTAATTGTACGTTTGTGCAGAGCTTCTGTCAACTCCCACAAGAATTTTACCTTTTAATGGCAACACAAAGGCAAAGAACTGGAAAACGAAGAACGCCTACGCAGATCTGCCAGTAATGCTGACTAATGAAGTCCTTACTTTCAAAATAGAATTAAGACTGTACATTAGTGAATAATGCGACTTACGCAGAATAATTTTATTCATACTTCATAATCTAACGTTCATTCTGATTAAGATAAGCTTCTAGTGCATTGAAATTTTGTATGAATACGAGTATTATTGATCATCTTGTGACGTGCAACAGGACTATAAGAAAATAATGAAAATCGTGACATTTTCAAACTGCATCGGTTTAAATTCAAACATTAGATTTTTACTCATATGACAGTAGATATAATATTTTACAGCTCTCTCTCCCCACATCTTCCGACCGGCAAACACTCAAGAAAAAAGGGGTTCAATCATCTCAACCAAATCGTTTCCATTTTCTTTAAGTTGTGTAACATGCAAGAAGACGCATAGGATACACGAATATATCTTTATGCAGGTATGTAATGCATTATGCATTATACCCGCCGAGTTTACCGGTCTAAAGAAAAGCTTCTCAGGTCTTCTTCTCTCGTGTTCATACTTAAATATATTTTTTCTTGATTCTTCTTTGTCATGCTGGAATGAGTTCCATATCTGGCTGGAAGGAACCCTGCTGATTGTTGCTGGCGCAGTATGAGGTCTCCGTGCTCCTTCTTAATACCTGTTTCATTATGCATACCCGGTCGTTGAAGTGAGTGCAGGGTAGGTATGCACCATGTTGCATATTGACTGCATTCTTCACGTTCAGAAAAAGTTGACGGGCAACTTGTTCTCTCCTTCTCATGATCATCATCGTTCCGTCTCTTTTGTTGTCATAAAGTGGAACTCTTGTTGTTGGAACGTGTGAGTGGTGCGGAGCAGAGCAAGCAAGACATATTTTTCAGCCCGTCAAGATACTCATAGACGGTAATAAAGACGACAATAGTAGCAGCTTAAAAAAGTCACCTTGATCTTACCTCACACATAAGACTCACGTGTACAATTTCTCATGGATGAGGATGAACATCTCATAAGTATGCAGAGACATAAGTATTATTAAATCCGGTGACTTATTGTGATGTTACCTGTAAATGTAGTCGCATAGTATAACAGCTATGATGAACAACAATACCAAAAGTGTTGTGCATCCTACAGGAGCATATTTTTATTGTTGTGGTTGTCTCTGACGAGTTCAGATTTTGTCATCTTAGAAGGAGCAACGTACGAATATATTAAATGTTTCAAGTGAAATGATACAACTTCGCTGTGCTAATGTTGTCATTTTATTTTCTAGTGGTATTTTTGTGCTCAACTTGTTGACAAAATGTGAAATTTGGGCGCACAATGATATTCGGTTCGTGCAATCTTCAGCGATAAGCTCATGATTGTCAGTCAGTTTGAGTAGTTTTGCTGGTGAATTTTAGTTAGGATCTCTGGGGACGGATTACTACAGGTGAGTTGTGTGATTAATAAGTTTTTTACCAACGTCGGCTGCACTCCAGTGGCGAGTTAATCCAAACTTTGCATATTTGATAACCTCCGTCACGTGAAAGCGGTTATTAAATCAACAGCATTTAGCACAATAATATTAACGTCTCATGCGAAAAATTTTCAGGGTAATAAAATGACCAGCCAGTCACAAACAATACGGTGTTTTCCACGTTGTGCATTTGCCCACTCGCAAAGTGAGCTGTCACCGGAATATTGCTAGCGCACAGGTCGCATTAAATTCACCAGTAGCACATTCACCTCGATCCAAGCGCTATCCGGCAGTGCTCCAAATTATTCATCTAATTTGTCACTCTCACGCAACCAATATTTGCTTCCGCCTGTGTTCAAACTCAATGCTGTTACGTCCTTCAGGATAAAATGGCTCAACCACGTTAACACCATTTCCCGTCTGATACGAGGATAAGCGAAAATAGGAAAATCGTGTATTTTTTCCATTCTTGGTTTTTTTTGTATGTGCTGATAAAAAAAAGTAGCCTAATCGCCTAACACATTTTCGGAAGTGGATCGGCTGATGACGACAAGTCGTTTGCTTTTTCGTAGGAATAAAAGTACCTTTTTAAGTCACAATTTTTTTTCTACGCATTAACGTACTTATCCACGCATACGCGGGCTCGTTAAATATGACGGAGAGAGCGATTATGCGTTCTTTTTTTATTTGCACAGGGAAAAGAAAACGGGAAGCAATAAAAAAAAGTTTTTTGCATTATTTACCGCCAACTTGTTTCCCCAATCTTTATGGAAAAAGTATTCAGGTCAACAGGGAAAAAAGAGGAAAGAATAAAGAAAGGGAAAGAGTTCAATAAAAAATGGTGTGTACTCGACTCGTTAATCTTGATCGTAGTCGATATACATGTGCTTTTACATTCTAGCCAGACGATTTGTTAAGGAGCACCACTATATAGTATCAGGCAAGAAAAGGGATTTTTTCCTTGGTGCCTTCTCTCCGGAATGCGGATTTTGTTTCGTGAGCAGACAGTGAGCAAAAAAGGCAATATCACCAACAACAAAAAACACTAGAAACGTGTAGGAGGAGCTGGACAAAAAAATCGCTCATGTGTGTACATATATGTATAAGTGCGCCCAAAGTCTTATTGTTTTTTTTTGTAGAGAAATGCTTCTCTCGAAAAGAAGTGGAGGTCCTCCTTTTATTTTCTTCTGGAGAGAATTTATGCGAGAAACGTATCGTACAGAATCGGTGTCATTGTCGTATCGAAGAAATTTCAAGAATGAATTTTTTGGGAAATGGGAATGCTACACATTTACCGTTCCATCTCATTGCCTTGTGAGCATGGTTGTATGTGGAGCTAGTTTTAACTGGGAAAAGTTCGTGTGTGCAGATTAGATAAATGGGTGCATACAATGTGTACACGACTGGGTTTGACAAAGCAGTATGAATGTAAATGGGAAGTAATGATAAAGGTGACGAGTGATATTATCGTTTTCTTATGCGTACTTTTTTTGTAAAATTGCCGAGGTTCGATAAGTATTTGTTGGAATGTGCAAATACGAAAGGGTAGGTATTGTACATTTTTGTGCAAAAAAATACAGACACAAGTAAATTGTAGAGAAAGATAAGACATTGCATTTGTTGTTGTTGTAGTTGTGCGAGGAAAGTTGTTGATAGTTCGTGACAAAGTGAATCAAAAGAAAGAAAAAAAAGTTGCCCGTGGCCTGCTGAAGGCAAAAGGAAAGTTGGCGCCACTTGAATCTAAATACGACAAGGAACACTAGGGAACCCTGTTGTATCTCTTTTGCGACTTAAATACTACAACTAACTTTGGTTGCACAAGCGCAAAAACATTTTTTGGTCATGTTTGATATGCAATGCGACACACGATCCAGATCCTGTTAAATAGATGGTTATTGTCTCTTTTTTTTCTTTGCTCCTGGATTTTTATGTTTCTTTGGGAGTGAGCCCAAGTGATAAAAAGCGACAAATAGGAATTGACAGAAAAGGAACTGAAAAGACAACATGCAACACCATATATGTCTGATGTGATGATGACGATTGATGTTTGCCTTGTTGTCTGCTTCCTTGTTTTCCTTTCACACTATGAGTACACTACTTGATATTGTGTGCTCAGGAGACAACCGTGTTCTGCATGCATATCACCTCATCATCCTCAAAATAATATTATATTACCTTGTATTGTACTACATGGCGCACTTTACGACCTAAATCACAAGGGACTAGATATAGATTTTTTTTTTGGATCAGCAGCCTGTGCACAAATAAATTGATAGTTTACTACAACAATGTAAAATTATTACATGATGAAAAGGCAGAATGAAAGTTCATAAGTGAAAGGGCGTAGAGAACAAACAGAGTGCGTATCCTAACAGACAAATGGCACATATTTACAAACTGAGTACACTATAAACATGTGTGCACCGTTTGTTTTCTTATTGACATCAAAATATTTGCACACGACTGATAAAATATGGATACAAGTTTTCGCCTTTTTGTAGGTAATGATGGCCCTCCGGTTAAATATTTATGCATGTCTGTGTTTGTTTCGTATTAAACATGTTTGACGTTTAGTCCTTTATCATCATAGTTCAGACAAGAACACAAAAGATTTGAACTAGTGAAAGAGAAAGGAGAAATATGTAGTTTCATCTCGACAACTTTCTCAAATAATCTACATTCTGATTTCTATGTGCATTCCTGCAATATTGCATTTTCCTAAGTCGTACTTTCCCTATTGAAAGGAAACGTGCTTTGGTAGCAGCACTCAAACGACGTTTGTATCTAGAAAGGAAATGGAATACTTGTCTATACAAATTACGTGCCATTTTTCACTGATGCGGTGCTCCATTCTATGCTTCAGAAGAAATGATAATAATGCCTCCTGCGGACCTTCGTTTTGCATGGTGGTGCCAGCCAACATAATATCTAAATAGCACGTCGACGGATAAACCGAAATGGCGCTATTCTGGAATTTCGATTCATATGGGCAACTACGCCCGGAGAATTTGAAATTGTGCGAAAGTAGCTTTCCTCACACAAGCAGTCCAACAATACCCATTTTTTAAATTGCAAACCTATTTTTTCAACAAATGGGTCAATTCAAAGGTGTACGATTATTTGCAATGATTTGACTGATGAATTATGCATTGTGTATTTACGCAGCGCAAATTACAGAGACTTGCCATCAGTGGTATGAAGGCTAACGGTTTTTACTTCCCCTGGAATTTGTTTCGTCAATTATCGCGTCAATCCTTCGTAAATGCCGTATAATTAAGTAATCATTTATTCATGAATTGGTTTACACACAAATATTTGACATTCGGTAAGCAACTGCCGCCATTTAAAATGTACAAATCGTTTCTACCTATATTGTTTCTATCAGTAGTGCGAGTATTAATTAAACTATCAATCAACTCTTACAAAAAGTATAATTTGCTTACCTATTGATTTCTATATTGTAGTAATTATAACGTACCATACAGTTAACTGACATTCGGTAAGCAACTGCCGCCATTTAAAATGTACAAATCGTTTCTACCTATATTGTTTCTATCAGTAGTGCGAGTATTAATTAAACTATCAATCAACTCTTACAAAAAGTATAATTTGCTTACCTATTGATTTCTATATTGTAGTAATTATAACGTACCATACAGTTAACTGACATTCGGTAAGCAACTGCCGCCATTTAAAATGTACAAATCGTTTCTACCTATATTGTTTCTATCAGTAGTGCGAGTATTAATTAAACTATCAATCAACTCTTACAAAAAGTATAATTTGCTTACCTATTGATTTCTATATTGTAGTAATTATAACGTACCATACAGTTAACTTGACGTCGTATAATTTCGGAAGTTCACCATTTATTCTAGCAGCGATAATTGTAATAATAATGGATACATTATCCTGCATGTTGTGCATTCCTTGGTCTTGGCTACAATGTAAAAATATGCACACTATCTCACAAGGCACAAATTTATTCCGTTTGTGCGACGAAACTTAGAGTCTCCTCCATGTTCAAGGGTACTTTGGTACTTGGATCGGGGATCCCTTCCACTCGCACTCATTTCAACCCATTTTCCTTTACGAGTGGTGTCTTGGGATAAAAGCAGTGGCAGTGAGTAGCACACAATAACAACAACAAATAATATGTGGTGCTATATGTAGCGGTAGCAAAACTACACTCTATCCTAATAAGGTCCTTACTCCTTGCTCAGTGTGTGCCCTTTGGCTTGGTGTCTAAATTTGTAAGCATGATGGTGAATATACTCGGATCGGAGTGTGCACACAGACACACCTTCTGGAAGCCCCAACATTTCTTTATCACCGGAAGAGCACGCTATCCATCCAATATATTGTGATAATTGACTATTACCAAAAATAGCGTTGTAAAAGCGGAGAGCGAAAAGTGCCAAAGCAATTTTTATATCTGGATGCTATTTAAGAGTGAAAGTGTATTCGTTTCTGGGAACGATTATGTCCACGCTTGATCACGTCACGACCGGAACGTTTCGCTTCCCTGTCAGCGTAAAAATAGACGTGCTTATATTTTAGGTGTCACGTAGATGTCATGTGCAGAGGGAGCGGTCACAACAGTTGATTTAACGGGAGAAGTTGTTTTTGTGTTGCTCAATGTGTATTCGAATGAAGTAATCTAGATCTCCGTACGTCACTTTATCTCGAATTCGTGAATGGCGCAATTTTTAGCGATTCGTGTAAAGCGAATGACGGAAGAGTTTTTTCTGCGACATATATGAACAACTTCATTTGGTACAAAAATGTATTTTGCATGTGACTGGAGATAAAATCTGATTGTCAGTCATATCAAATTATATCAAATGTGTCACTTCCAAAAAATGTAGCAAAAGCTTTAATTCTGCACACATGAAATATTTTGTGAACAGAGTCATTAAATGAGAGTCGATCAATAACCTCCAACTCATCTACTTTTTTTTAGCTTTTGTACATACATAATGCCTTTTGGAAGAGTGCCATAATGTCTCTACTCTCAAGTCAATAGGCTCTGAAGCGAAGAAGCTAAGTGGAGGTGGTCATTCATCAAAAGGATAAAAGGCGGTTTCTTTGGTGTACCTTCCGGCAACATTTTTTTCTGTCGACCTAATTTCGTT
>JAHZNF010002695.1:0-13269 GCA_027744215.1 Troglopedetes dispersus
ACACGAGTTTTTATTTTTCTTTGAGAATCTTTCCTCAGCACAAAAAAAACAGAGCAAAATGAGCTTCATTGCTCCTTCGAGTCGCAGTCGTGGAACTCTTAAACAATTCCTCCTTTTTTTCTAACTGAAGGCCTTCTCTGCTCTTCTGCTTTCGTCACAGTCATCATCATTTTCTCTTTCTTTTTCTCCACTCAGCATCTCGAAAAGAAGAAGAAAATGGGTAAAAAAAAGTTTCGGAGAAAATTTCTCTGCATCTGCACAATGCCAGAGACATGATCTTTTTTTTCCATTGTCCATTTCATATTGTTGTCTTTCCCTGTTTTCGCCTGTCATTAGGATCCCGTTCCGCACCAGAATTTTATCCTGTTATCATCAACCTGGGGAAAGTTTAGTGGGGTCGTGTGCGGGAAAGAGAAGAAAGGAAGCTATCGGCAGACAAACCTACACAGAAGACATCAACACGCAATGATAAAATAATGGGAGGGAAAACGGGATATTAACCAAATTGTCAGCTCGTCGCACACACAAAAAATATACACATACGTATATATATTTTATTTCGGAGATGAAAATACAAAAAAAAGATTCCGCAAATAGCAGTCTTTTTTCCTTTCTCCTAACACTTATCGTATCACAATGGTGGTGTTGCAAATGTATAACCCGAACAAAAAAAAACACTCACTAGTAAACTCTATTATGGCCACAGCAAGAATAATAATAGAAAAAAAAACTCCGCTTGCTTCATGCTCTGTTCTCTGCCTTTTCCATTCTTTTTTTTTTGTTGCTTGAAACTCTGGAAGTTGTTTACGTCACCTTCCCATTTCGACTTTTCACTATTAAAGTTAATAATAAGAAAAGACTGCACTTTCGACCCGCGCAAAAAGCAAACATATTTATTAATAAAATATATTCCCACGGCAAAGCCAATAATGACACCTCGCACCATTCAGAAAAAAAAGAAAATCATTCCCAATTCTCATTTCGATATTATGGAAGTGAAGTATAAAAGTGGGTAAACATATGTGCCAAGAAAGATTTTTTTTGTCGCATAATAATAATAATGAGTAGAGAAAAAAATGGGAGGAGGAGACACCCTTGTAAAAGAATAATGATGGTGACAGGCTCGAGAAAGTTACGCTGCTGCACCACCACCACCAGCAGCAGCGACCGCAACAAGGTTTCCATGTTCAACATCGAAATGGGAGGGAAAAGCAGAAAAAAATAGGAGACATTAACTGGATGAAATAAATTGGAAGAAAGAGTGGCAGCAGAAGGAGAGAAAAAATTGGTTGGAAAATGGTGTGCACAAGAAAACACTGCGTCACGCTTGTCTGGAGAAATAGCAGCTGAGAAGGTAAATGTGGTACAGGTTTTTTTTATTCCTTCGATTACGTGAACTCCAATCGCTCCAGTGTGAAAAATTTAGGAAGGGCTTAATCATATATTTACGAGTATGTATTGAGTTTTATAAATATAAATAGGCTTATGTACTTAATAATATCCATGTTTGAGAAAGTCAAACGGAGTGTTATTTTCTTTTCTTGGAAAAAAATGGTGGAGGCATGAGTGGAATCAATAAATGGAATTTAAATATTTCTCGCGTAATGGACAAGATGTATGTGATCTGTTTTTCACCTGGCTCCCTCCTCACAGCTCATATAATTCTTTAATGGACACAGGGAAAATGAAAAAGGAAGTTCATTTCATTTCAGTCAGCTGGAATTTGGAAGACATTTTTTTGTTGCTCCTCGGGACTTTCGCTTTTTATTATATTATATTTTTTGCATAACCTATGCGCTCCATTTTCGCCTTGGTGGTGGTAGTGGAGAAGGCACACTGTGAAATAACGAGTCGCTCCAGGAGTTCCTCTATTTACTTTTCTTCCATTCATAAGAATCCCGCGTCGGCCATTTTTTTTGCTATTCTCAACAGAACAAAATGGAAGTGCGTCGGCTATTCTCATTTTTCCTTTTGAAGAAAACAGCCCATGTCATAACTGTTTTGTAGTGGTTGGGTGCCAAAAATAAAGATGGAACACAATTTAGGTAAAGATGGGGTCTCTCAAACATATTATTTTTTTGTGTAAAATGTCCCACAACCTCTTTCTTCGGCTGCACTGCAGCACCAGTACCACTATATTTTCTGCTTTTTTGTATCCTTCATTTTTCATGGGAACTGTTGTGGTGCAAGTGACACTCTTTCAAACTTTGTCCTTGTTTTAGTATTTTCATCAGCACACATCATCTTAAATGTCTCTGCTTCATCATTACTTTCGTTCCGTAACGAAAACACCCTTACTCATGTTAAAAGAATGTAACGAAAGTGGTAATAAAAACAACAACAAAAAATTCGCAACATCCACCAGAATTAATGTTGAAAGATTCCTTTAGCATTTGACTTCCATTTGAGAAAATAACAATTGCAATAATGGCCACACAGAATGAAACCTAACTGCGTGTCCACCATCCACGATTGTAAAAATTGAAACAAGGTGGGAACGGGAAGAAAAGTGTAGCTTTGCCACCATCAAAGTCACACTTATTACTTTTTAGAGCGTGTTTTGTGTGTCTCACTAAATACTGTGCAGAGTGGTAGAAGTGAAAGCCACATTTTTATAAGCAGCTTTCTGCATTCATGGAATGACTGAGAGGGAAGGGAAAAGGTAAGTAAAATAAATGGGTTTACATGGCACTAACAACAAACACACTCTCTTCTCCCAAAAACTTCGTATTACGTGCGGTACATATTATGTGTGCATAGCAGTGCAATAATGGAGGCACAGGTATGTGTGTACGAAGTTTGGAGAAGAATCACTGCCGGAAAAAGCTTAAGAAATAGTAAAGTTTTATTTTGAGGAAAGGAGAAAAAGTTTGTTCCTCGTTCTTCGGATGCATAACACAACTGGAAGGAGGAAAGGAGAGAGAGAGTGCACAACAAGAATGAAATGAGTGTACATTTATGATTACGTATTTATTACGGGAGAACATGTTTAAATTATAAAATAGCTCTGTGCACACGCTTCCTCCCTTTCCCATCTTCTTCTTATGAAACAAGGAAGGAGGAAAAAGAAAGCAGGGTAAAGTGGAGATAACGAGGAAGAGCTCTCCAAAATATTACTTGGGAAAGAAGCTTTTCTCTGCAAACTCAACTATATTTACTTATACATTCGCTGGATTTATATTTTTTGTTGTGAAGAAAGACACAACCAAGAAAATATGTGGATGTAAATTTTCTTTCTTGCTACAAGAAAATCTTTTTTCCTCTTCTTCTTCTTCTTCTACTTTTGGCTGGAGAGCAGGAAGTTGTAAATTTTTCAAAAGGGTAAATTGGAATAAACAGAAGACGTTGGGGCTCTGTCTCTCTCTCTCTCTGGTTCTCCCTGAGTGATACCAAGTAGTAATGCGTAATTATATTTAACCATTTTCCTCGAGCAGACAGAAGAAGAAGATGATGATGAAAATTGGGTTAGAGCCCCCATATGACGTGCTTTAGTACCCATTCATTTTCCCAGCAACTTCTCACACTCCTTTTTGACTTGTGCCTTTGCGGGAAAATTAATGAGATGTGAGCTGTCACTCTGAGTGAAAGAAGCAAGGAAAAAAAATATGTTGTTGTGCTCAAGATATTTACATGTTGTTAACTTTTGTGTGGCAAAAAAGGATGATGTCCTTGGTCCTATTTGACTGTGTTTCTCCGGCCCAGCTAATATTCTTAATAATAATGCTAATTTGAGTAGTTGTCTCAAAGTAATCAAAATACATGCATAATAGTGGAAGCCATATTAGTTATAAAAGCATGTGTTACATAATGGATTTACAAGTATTTCTATTTTAAGATTGGTTATGAAGCTCTCGTCAAGATAAGCCCTCACAAATTTCTAATTCCTTAGAATAGTGGTTTTTTTTGTTTCATGAGGCCAAATCTGGAACTTAGTTATGGTAGTTTCAGCTTTAAGGACAATCATATTTGGAAATTTTGTTGGACAACCTACAAAAAATTTAGCAGCAGCGACGGGGTGGCCCACTAACTACTATGAAGTACTTAAAAATGAGCACATCAGAGCACACAAGACAGTTCCAAAGCGCTACTTCCATATTATGCATAATTATGTGCGACTTGTGTCAGTAATTTTAATTAGTGAGTTGAGTGAATGCATACAAAGTGGAAAATAAGATTTTGCCATGAATTGAAACGCAGGAAAGTTTCCCATTTACCAAGAATTTCAAAAGGAAGAAGAAGACCTAAAAGGAAAACTCCACAAACTTCCAAAATGACTCCTTTTACTTGTAGCCAAAACCACCATGAAAAGTTACGTGATGGTTTATTGAAAAAGTGAAGCCCGTAGAAATTAAAATAATGGTTGCTTTTAGCTTTTATTAAAATAACTGCGGAGAAATGAATTGACCATGTTCGCTTTCCAAAAATCTCTGATTCAGTGGTTTTGGTTGCACACAATAACGATGCTGGAAGAGGGAATACATACCCTTCGAAAATAATTTAATATGTAAAATTCCTTTGGTCAGAATGGAAAGATAAGAGAATGCTGTACTTCAGAAGTGGAAGTCGACGCGAGCACAAAAAAAATTTTTTTTGTTGGTCTGTTTGGAATTATGGCTGGGGACTCATATTGGAACGCCACCATTTCCCAGAATCATTTTTCAACATGCCCAGATATTCGCACAAAAGAAGAAGAAATTTTCATTTTCTTGGTTTGTTGACGGTGAAATTTTTCCCTTGTCCTCGGAGCGTTTTCTTACAGTCCTTTCAAAAAAAAATAGTGTGGACACTTTTTATAAGTTTCGTGATGATGGCTTTTGTTGGCAAGTCCGGGCTTCTTACAGGATAGTTGTGGTAGATTGGTGCATGTATGTTTGGACACAACAACAAAAATTGTAATAAAAAGGTTTTGGTGAGAGGACTTTTCTACAGAGAACTTTTTTGTAGATAGTTTCCGCATAAAAATAGAAAGCATCATAATAAATGCATGTGAGTGTAATGAAATCAAAGAAGAAGAAAAAATGTTGGGGAATGGAAAGCTTTCAGTTGCTTTCATTCCATCGTCACATAGACACTCAACTCAAATCGTGTTCCAAGATAAAAGCCACCTTCTTACATTTTTTAAGGATCCCTTTTCTGTCCTCTTCTCCATAAACTCAGCCATTCTTCTTTAATCTTCGTGTGAAGGTCTATATTTGGATGACATGAAGTATTTTCTGATTTACTGGACTTTAGTATATCCATTGTCCACACTACAATGTGGTCTCAAAGTATTTACTGGGGCAAGCTGCTACCAAAAATGAATTAAGATTTGATATCCTTGATATCCAATTTCTGTCGTCTCTTTTGTCTATAAAAAAAACTGAAGAAGTGCAAAAATCTCCTGCACAGAGGCAATTCAAGTCTCTTTCTTGTCTTAAAGTTACTTTTGTCTGTGTAACGAGCCCAGGTTGATGGTTCCAAGAAGTCAGGCAGATAGAAATGGGATCCCGAGATGCTTCTTCGAACACCAAGCAAAGTTCAAAGTAGTTGCGTCTATCTTCCGTGATGAGACGTTTATGTGATCCCAAACGGAACATGAAGGTAGGAAAAAAAACTTGAACCGGTTGTTTTCACATTTTTCCACGACTTTTCTCATTTCCGCTCAACTTTCTTTTCGAAAAAAAAAAACCTCATTCCTTGTCATTTCCTGTGACCATGAAAGATTAAAATGGTATCTAAAATAATTTTGGTGCAGAAAATTGAAAAACAAAAGTCCAGCCATTTCCTACGATACTAGAGAGAAAGTAAAGGATCTCCAACATGAACAGTTTCTTTTGTGTGAAGGTGAAGTTTACAAAAAAAGAAGACTGGCTAACAACAACGTTTTATTCATGGAACAAGCTAACATTCATCCATTAGCGCATTATTGTAAATACAATATTAAAAATATTGACGCAACTTTCCTTATTATAATGCAGACGTCATTCTTGTTTTAAAAGTTTACTAAATAACAACCCTCAGTTTTGACATTTTCCAGGAGAAAAAAAATTCTATTTTCAACTTTTTTTCAATATTACGTCAGCAATTTTTTTTGGGGTTTACCCTTGTTGACCCATAAAAGAATTAAGGATGCTAGTGTAGTGATGCTACAACTTGTGCCTTGCTTGTTTGAAAACCCATTATTATTAGCTTTTTCTTATTGATTTGTCGTTTGTTAAAGCCAGAATCATCTAAAATGCACGTTTGAATTACGTTCCTCGGGAAACACTAATCCATCCAAGAAAACTCCCTTACACACTGTTAACCACATAGTAATCGTCATATGGTTGTGTATGCATAGTTGTGTCAGGTTAATCGATGTACTTCGCAGGATAATAAGCAGCACCATAATTTCCAATCAGTCACCTCAAACCTGTCTCACGCAAAGAACCGCAAACATGACATGTTCTGTTTACAATTTATTTCCGTGGTTGACAAAATAACAGACTTTTATTGCCCCACAACATTTTTTTTGTATGTGATAAAGGTCTTGTATATATTTTCACCCGCAACCTAACCTCTCTGAAGAAAAGTGTTTCATATATGTACACATTCTGACATGCATGACGGTCGTCGGTGATTACCTTCAAAATACGAGCAAAGAAACGTCCAGAGAAATGTGTGCGAGTGAGTTGAAGTCTAGACTTTGGATAACCAACCACACAACTTTTTTATTCGAAGAAGCAGGGATGTGAAAAAAAACAGAATTTTTCCTGTATTCACGGAAATATGTGAAAGTTGTAAGCCTAATCTTAACAAGTTGCCAATATTTTGCAGCAGATGTGCACTATCAACAAAAATGAATGAATATGCATTCAGAAAGATGTCTGCTCACGTAACTCAGTTCACAATCAATAAATATTTTTTTGAACGTGTGCCAGTTTTGTGGAAAAGTATGCATCTCTGCTCCAAAGCCAAGAAGTTGCTTCTCCTTTCTTTCCATCTTGAAACATGCATAGTTGGATAATAATAAATCTCACCTTGATTCCTGGATTTTGGTGTTGGCCTGGAAAGTTTTTTTTTATGTCGGCGGTTTCCTTTGTTGCCCGTGTTTGTGTGTGGTCGCAAACTAATTATTTTATGATGTTGTGCCTTTTACCACACTCGTTTTTTCCTTCGGAACCATGCCTTCTTTACGGCTGGATCATTATATGGTCGTTATTATTATGATTACGGTGATGGGAGGAAGCTGAACGTGCTGCATTATTACAGCATGCATTTGATATTCTGGAAACATGGAATCAAATATCCCTACAATTTGGCACACACTAATAATGATGGGAGGCTGGAGGAAAAATGTTCCCAGACACTCTCTTCCCAAAAAAAATGTTCTTTCTTGACGCGAAATAGCACAAAAAAAACTAATCCATGACTTTAATCCTTCTTTCTTGGAATACTCTGTAAGAGACGTTTCACATGATTGTGAAGGTAAAATCAGAGCATAGATAGTGCAATTATGGAAATGAAAGGTGAAGGATTCTAAAAGAATTCACGTGTGCACCCAAATTATTCCATTTTGGAGAAGAAAAGTTATTTTCATCTAAAAAAAACTGTCTTGTTCACACTTTGTTTGGAAAATGTTAGCTTTGATGGACATACTTTTGTTTACAAATTTAGTTTTTAGTTGTTATTCTTTAAAATTTCAGTAGAAAATGTTCATCTCACCAGATGCACCACCATTATTATGACCTAATTGTGCACCATCAAGATTGAAAGAGTAAACCTCCAAGAAAAAAATGGCTTGAATGGGTGTTCCCAACGGTGTACTTTTCTCTTTCATTTCTTTCCCTCCAAAGTAATTTTCTGAAATAATTTAAAATTGAAAGTGAAAGCTCCTATAAGAATAGTTTTATTTTGCAGTACTTTCCTTTACTCCTTTCATTGTCATTTGCAAGTGATAACGGTGGTGGTCTGCGGTGTTTTCGGATAAAACCAGGATAGTGCCGCTGTGTTTGCTTTCCCTTTCTGCTTTTGAGAGTGTCAACCTTGGATAAACCGACTTCCTTCTCGACAATGAAAAAAAAATATATAAACGATAGAGTCTATGTGTGTTGTTGTTGTTGGGCGCTCCCCCGTCTCTCTCTTCCCCGATGAATATCAATTGGAAGTGGGCTTTTATTCTTTAGAGCAAATCTTGCTCTTTTGTTGACAAAATTGTCGTCATCATAGGATCATCAGTGTCCTCAGTATAAATTAGAAATGAGGTTGAATTTTCTCTAGACTGAGAATCACAGGCATTGTATACTACTCTAGAGAGAGAGAGTAGCAGATTGAAGTGCAAGCACAAACTGTTTTTATTTGTACCACATCACCATCACCGAATGGAGAAAAAAAACGGAGAGAAAATGGTTATGTTGGTTGTGTGTGTGTTCCGAAGGTTTTGACAATCAATGTTAATATACGAGAAGAAAAGACTGACTGAAAGTGAAAAAATGGCTTGAATGGGTGTTCCCAACGGTGTACTTTTCTCTTTCATTTCTTTCCCTCCAAAGTAATTTTCTGAAATAATTTAAAATTGAAAGTGAAAGCTCCTATAAGAATAGTTTTATTGGTTGTGTGTGTGTTCCGAAGGTTTTGACAATCAATGTTAATATACGAGAAGAAAAGACTGACTGAAAGTGAAAATGTAGCTGTTATTATTATGATTGTAAATGCATAGTAGCATTATTATTATGTCCTTATGTGTGTCACTGAAGCCGTATCCACTCGAAAGAAAGAGTGCATATAATATGGGCTTATCCCACAGATTCCGCAATCCAAGTTGCTCAGTTATTCTGTGTCACACACACAACAACTTTTTCTTTTGGCTTTTTCCCTTTTCACTATCTCTCGATGGGATAGAGTTTCTGGCTGAGCTTGATTTTGATTACAAGGTTCAAAGACACATTTAACATATAGATTTTAGCACAGAGAAAATATAGATGGAACTGAGTATACAAAAAAAAAGGTTTCACTGCGGAGCAGAGTTGTGCTCGTCAGTCATGTCTGTGTTTTTGCTAGACACTTCATATCTCTCTGAGCGGAGCAGGGGAAATTTGGCTAACGACTTGGAGAAAAAAAGAAGAAAGTGAGCTGCTGGTGATGATGAGAGAGGAAACGGTGATTATTCCGTTTTATTTGGATACTCTTTTGTCTCGCGCTCCTCCTGAAATGAAATTGTAATCAAGATGGGTGACGATACAATGATGATTGCAAAGTTTCACTTCACAGGAGATATGCCATGAAAGAAGGAAGCCTTCTCTTTCTAGTCAGGGGAGATCGTTTTTTTTTCTCTGTGAACTTGTAAACTAGTGTTTCGCACTGGCTTTTGAAGAGTGAAAACTGAACAAAAAAAATTAGAGATGGGTGATCAGACGAGTATATATTTTCTTGCTGATTTCCGGTGTTTACGTAAACTCTTTCTTTTTTTTCAAAAAAATATAATATTCCAAAAAAAGTCAGCACTATTTTTAGACGCCACACAAAGAATATTATCCCCCACGAATATTTTGGTGCAATGTTTGCTTGAGGAAAAAAAATGTTGCTCGTCAAATTTGGAAAAGGTCGTTTATCGATTTGTGAATCAGTGTTTTATGCTTGGAGGCTTCACCGCAATACCACAAGCAGAAATCCTCCTGCTTCTTTAATAAAGAACGAGTACCGCCGCGGAGCTGGTCGTTCCACGCTTTCTCAAGCACAACTGAAGTCGTTGTGGAGTGAAGCGCCTGGCGTTATATGATTTTTTTTACCGGCTTGAGAAGACTAGGTGAACCATTTCTGTCTCGAGTTGAGTACGGTTAGTTTACACTGTTTCTCTCGCTTCTGCATGCTCGAGAAGTCGGGAAGAAACTGTGGGAGGGTGGACGATGTACAATGCGTGATATGGAAGTTTACTGGGAACATTGGATAAGAGTCAATGGTAGACACACAGACACGCCGGGGAAAGCGAAACAGACATGCTAAAATATAATAATCGTCAGCAGAGAAGCGAGAAAAAATGTATATAATCCTTCCCGAAAAAAAAATCAATGTCAGGAATAAACGAGAAAAGGGAGTATTATAAAGGAATATATGTGCAAGCTGCCTTCAAGGGTCTCATTATATTTTTTTTATAGGAAAGTTTTTTTGTCTTCAGAAGGAAGACGGGAAAGAAGTCGGTTGTGGAGAAACGATGAATACTCTCTAGAGTCTGGTCTCGGTTTTTTTTTCTTGCTCGTCCTCTTCTGAGCTTCCTTTTTTTTGCTGGGTTTGTATATACGTATTATTTAACGATTCATCTTTTTATGGAAGCAGAACATTCTGGTTTTTACGACTGTTTTATTCAACCAAAAAATAGCAAGTGTGCGAATCATAATAACATATTTTTTTTTCTCTTCGCTGTCTTTTCCACGAAAATTTTATTAGACGGGTGGTAATAATTATGGGGAGCTTCTTTTAAAAAAAATGAACAGAATGCAACCAGTTTATTTCTCTTGGGGAAAGGAATGTACGTCCTTAAGAAAATTGAAGATGAGATTCCTTTGGAGCAGGGGTGTCTGTATCATTTTTATGGAAGCAGAACATTCTGGTTTTTACGACTGTTTTATTCAACCAAAAAATAGCAAGTGTGCGAATCATAATAACATATTTTTTTCTCTTCGCTGTCTTTTCCTCGAAAATTTTATTAGACGGGTGGTAATAATTATGGGGAGCTTCTTTTAAAAAAATGAACAGAATGCAACCAGTTTATTTCTCTTGGGGAAAGGAATGTACGTCCTTAAGAAAATTGAAGATGAGATTCCTTTGGAGCAGGGGTGTCTGTATCTGAGTTCAGATGTGATTATGCTATGACGCAAGTTTTCTTTTCAGGAGGACTGGTGTTTTCAGCAAAATATACTTTTGCAGATTTATTTTTTCACCATGCATTCCTTCCAACGAATTTAATATTATTAATGGCCAGACGGGAGAAACAGCGTCTTGAAAAAAAAATACTTTGATTTGATTCCAATGAATGCAGTTTTTGAAAAAGTTGAGAAGAACTATGAAAGTCCTTGTTACAACTCATCAAGCAAGTGCTTGGTTCCGAAGGATGCATGGTTTTTAACACATTTCGACCAAGGTGGCAGAAAATAAATTATTGAGATTCCCTTTTATTTAAAAGTCTTCCATCAGTGTAAAAGTACAAAAGGATATAGTAGTTTTTTTTTGCATATCTGTGAACAATATTAAAGCCAAACAATATTATGTAAACCGGTATAAAAAATACTTGAGAATTTGAGATTCTTAGTTTCTTTTCATTCACATGGAATGGTAATTCACATTACAGGTATTACTGACTTCCTATCTAATAAGTTTCGGTTGAGAATTTAGTGTCATTAATTTGCATAAATTGTTATGTATATACGATTATCGGCACCATTCAATCAAAATATAATCTACAGAAATTAATGCTTTTGCTTAAAGATCAGTATTTGACATAAAATTCTTTTCAATGGAATCATAAATAGGAACACATTTTATCTTAAGTTAAGCACAACCCATCAGTCTCTTAAATTTAGCACCACATGTTGAACACAATGAACAGTAATACAATAAGTTGAGTTACATGAGAAAACTAAATTAGTAGTTTGTACTAGGAGACGAATGTAAAGAGGAGTGTTGTTCAGTTCACGGCAGGAATTAATAACTTTGCTTCCGTTTATTTGGGGAGCCTGCACTCATATGCTGGGTACTAAAGAAAAACAGAATTTTTTCATCATTACCACATTATTTTCAGGAAAATGTAACATTCTTAAGGATAGTTGTGTCCCATACTTTCACAGAGTGGCTCTCCAAGCCCATCTGAAACATTGTCTCGTCTATCTCCTTTTCAGAGAGACGATACTGTCCATCAGCCATGAGGGATATCCACAGTCTCTCGAAAACCGAGTAGTCGGCCTTCAAAAATGTTATGGTGACAATGTTGTTCGCAAGTGTCCATGTGCTCTCATCCTTCTTGACAATGTCACATAATTTGCCCTAGAAGGAAGCAAAATATTATGGTTAGACAAATCGCCCTATTGTTATTATTAGAGTTTAATTTTTTTAATCAACGCTTTACTGGAACATACTTTAATATAGGTTATTGAGTTGTCTGCGAGTTTCACCTCCACATTACTTGGATTAATCGTCACGGATATCTGACGGGCCTTAGTACCAGGTGGTACATTTATTTCCACTACCACATTTTCCAACGTCTGGTGCCACGATCCCCACTCCTGCACTGAGCGGACAGTTTTGATCTTAGGATCTTTAGTAGTTGAGTAGAACTCATTTACAATATCTGCCATCTTGTCAGTAGAGCAATTAGGCGTCAAACTAGAAAGAAGAAAACAAATTTATTACTAGTTGACATACACAACTATGTATTAAACTGTGTTTTACAAACCTATCCCACAAAAACCTATGGTTTTATTAGGTGAATAAGTAATACCAAACCACCATGTATTACTATTGACATTAATGTTTAGCCTAATCTTCACCCGCTACGTCTTCGCAAATTTGGTAATCCATGTTTGGTTACGTTAGTTCTGGTTTGATTTAGTGCGGACTGGTTGCTAGGAAAGGTATCTACTTTGACGACAAGTTAAGTCACAATTTTAAGGAGAGGTTTAAGTTTTTTTTAAGTTTGGGGCCCTCGAAATGTTACGTTCGGTTATTAAAGAAAAACAAACTGGTATATAAAGGGTAATTGGTATTAGGCCGGGTAGCTGAAGTATCCATGGATCCGACAACAACTCACTAGTTTCTATGTTCCACCAACTCAATATTCATCAACTCAGGTCACTTGTGACAACCAAACACACAAACAAAGTTATTTTTCATGTTTATGATAACACAAAAAAGATGCATCTTATAATATGTCAGTTTAGAGAAATGGTAATGATGACATTATGACTACATTTGGTAGTTTAGTTTTGCATAAAATTTAATGCCCCTAATTCCATTTTATAAGGTGGAAGTCAGCATTCGGTCTGTCAAAACTTAGTACACAGTAAATAATATATTGAATATTGAGATATGGTAGTTTACCGACGTACTGACTATTGAGACCAAGCCTTTGGTTCATTATTAGTGTGTAGAGTCAGTACGTCAACGCTTATAGGCCATAACCCATGACCCAAGTCAGGGGCGCAACAACCAATTTTTTCCCGTGGGTTACCGTAGGGTAGTGGAGGTGTTAAATACTGGTTGGTACTTTCAAAAATTCAAAATTACTGAAATTACAATCGTAAATTAGGTTTTTTGGTGTTT
>JAHZNF010002696.1:0-16225 GCA_027744215.1 Troglopedetes dispersus
GGGAAAAAGTAATTTACCTTTATAAAGAGTCAATCGTGTTAAGAAAGAAAAAAGGTATGGTACAGAACTTTTCCATATGTGGATTTTGCATTACCGTTTTCAAGTTGATTTTTCTGCACCGCTTGTTCTCATGACCAAGAATAATCTTCTGAAGTGGAATGATGATGGGCCTACATGAACAATGTGTACTACGTGCGCTCTGAGCCTATTATTATCATCTTTAGTTTCCTTATTTTCCATTTTGACCACAACATCTCCCTAATTCAGTAGGGAAAAAGTAATTTACCTTTATAAAGAGTCAATCGTGTTAAGAAAGAAAAAAGGTATGGTACAGAACAGACACATGATCCTGCAGGTTGCATCGTCATCTTGATGATCTCTCCATGATATGATGAAAAATTATGTTGTTCCTTTCCAATTTTCGTGTTCAATGTGAAGTCAAGAAATGCATGTTGGAAGTAGCTGTACTTGCTTTTAAGCTCAAGCTTTATTTTAGCTTTTATTTGTAGCTGTTATTTCTCCCGAACAACTGTGTAATCATCAGTCAAAATCATCCCAATGATCGTGATCACTTTAAAAAAAATGGTTTCAGGCATACTGTGCAACTGTACAAGGTCTAGTAGTCTCTCCTATTTTGATTATGGTGCTTCTTCGACCCATGTTCGCATCATCAGTTCAAGAATTATTCTCACAAAAATTTTTAAGAAAATTTCCGCGAGTTACCAATATAATGTAGTAATTTGACACAAATAATTTACTGTTGGGGGATGGCTGTAATCTCGATCATACGGGTTATCAGATACATGTGCAATCCATCATAAACACACTGCTGGGTGGTCACACATAATTCAGCTAAAATTTTGCAAAAGTATGATTTTCGCTTCTGGGACATAATGGATGAAATTGCGATAAATAAATTGCAAAAATTGCATTAAATTCTCAAGAAATATTTCATGAACCTCCCCATTATTTCAAGGGTATTAAAAAAATATTTTGTGGCAAGAAATCCGTATTTGCTGGTGCGACTTCAGTCATCTCACTACGTCACTTCAGGGTCCCACAAAATAAATAGCACAACGCAGCCGTCCCCGTTGCAGGTGAGTGAGCAACGAAATGGCGTGGTATGATTTTTTGGGGTTGACTTTCATGAGTATGCGCTGTCTCATTATTATTTAAATGTTATTTTATTTTTTGAAACGTATACAATTTTTTCCTGTAAGCATGTGTATATTGCCTTCACATGAAAACAGTTGCAGGAGTATATTATAGGATTTTAGTAAGCAGCCCAGGTGTGAGCTTCCCTCAAGGGTCTTCTCTTCACTATTTTTAAAAAAGTATAAATACTACACCTTACCCCTTTTACGTAGTACATTCGGCAGTGTGCACGCCAATAATAATAACACCACGTCACATTTTCCCATTAAAACTGTTTCGTGGTTGTTTTGGGCAAAGTTGATTATTGTTTCACCCTCACTACCATGTCAGTAATTGTCTGACAATTCTGTCGTAAACGTATGCAGAGGTATGCATAGTATCACTCAACCGTAACAATGAAAACACGAAGAAGTGAATAGTTGTAAAAAAATACATTACTCCCAAAAGTGTACAAAAATGAAGAAAGTAAATAAATGAAAATTGCATGAAATTATCACTCGTAGTAAGAAGAAGCACTTGTTGGCGTTTGCTATCATGTCGTGATTAAATGGGGTTGGATAATCAAGGGATTTTTGCTGCATATACCCATACATGTAACAATAATAAATTGTTACGTATGTGAATAAAGCAAGCCTTGAAAAGAATGAGTTCTTGGGGGTGAATTTAATTAACGATATCTGACTCAATAAAAACGTTTTCTTATCCTGAAGAGGGACTCTGGACTTGACTAGAGGCCTTGATGCGTGAAAAAGCGTAGTAGTAGTAAAAAGTGGTCGTGTTTATAACATGACTCAAGGCCAAGACTACTGTGATTAGAATAAAAAGAACTTATGGAAGCGTGTATAAAATGCACACATGATTATTATGGTTATCATGTTGCATAAGCTTCTTTCATGTATTGAATTTTGGAAGGGATCACCAACTACTTAACAACATAAAGATTTGGCTGCATTTGCATTACCTCCGATTATGACTTGATGGAACATAAAATAAAAATATCTTTCCTTTTCTAACTTTTTTTTTCATAAAATTGAATTGATAAGGAATGGCAACATTGTGACGGGTGAAATCTTCCCTCGTTTCCTCACTGTTTTTGACTTTTTAATCGTGCATGCGACAGATGACCAAGCTGAAGAAGGCGATACAACTTAAAAAGGGCCATAGTCTTTGAAGAAGGGTGAAGGATCTCATTAGCCACATTTCTTATTATGCAATACACAACGTTAGCCAAGAAAATTATCGCCGGAATTAAGTAGGTATACAAGGAGACAAGAAGCAGAACCACTCATTAGGTCCATTTAAACTTGGCGTATTATCGTCATCAACAAACATCTCATCACCCTCGAAAAGAGTCCTTTGACTTTTGCTTTTTTTTCTCCTGTCGCAATATATGTGCTGGCTATGGTATTATTCTATTCATTGGTGGTGGTATGGTATGCCTTGTCATTTTACATGGTACATGAGTAAATAATGTTACTGTGTGGTATCGCGCGGTGTTTTTGTAGACTTTTTGGTATTTCTAAATACTCAGATATTTATCGAGATAAGAGAGAGAGAGAGAGTGAGAGCGAAAAATTTACGACGACGAGGGCCAAGGGAGCATGAGCTAGAAACAAAGTTCTCAGTCGCCTCTTCTACTTTGTTGTAAAAAAAAGTGGAGCAAGTGAAGAGAAAAAATGTTTTAAGTAGTTTCGTTTGCTATATTGATTAGTATGTTGAGGGGGATCAAGAACTGCATGGTCGGACCACTGCGTGAAAACTATGATTACGGTGATGGGAAAGTTTTGTCGTTCTCATGAAATAAAAAAAGTGTTCCATATTCCATATCGGTATTTTTAAAGTGTTCAATACATTTTTTCTCGGTCCTCCTGTATGCATAATAATAGTGTACGCTTTGGTATTCGATATCCGTGTGGAAAAATGTAATGATGGTGATGTGATGTGACGCAATTTCAGCTCCTCACACAAGAGAGTGCATTACAAAATTCTCGAGAGTCCTTTATCATCATAACTTTACTTGAATTTATTATTCCCGCATGGGCGGATTGCACAACTGGAACTGAACTTGTGTGTGTGTGTAAATGAAGGTATGTATAAATTCCCCTTCATGGACCTTATTCCAGCTATTGTGTGACGATGAGAATTCAAGATAGGGAGGGGAAGTTAAAAACTGGCATTTTTGAAGACTTGTCTTATTTGTTTGATTTCGGTCCTAATAAACAATAACAGTTAAGTCTACAGGGCACAAACACTACCGGAGATGAATAGGGCCAGGAACTAAATGCCACTGAAAAAGTCGCCGGCTGCTGAGTTTAAAAAGGAGGAAGGGCTGCTTCCACAGTTTGATATTGCATGCACACAAATACACATGCACAAGGATCCAATCAAGGAAGCAGGGCAGCGAGAAGTTCTCACCCCTTCGAAGTGGTCGAGAGAGCCTTTTACGTAATAGTGAAGAGAGATCGGAACACATTATGCGTTTCCGGGAGATTAGTTGGTACAACTTGTTACTCAATTTTTATGTTGACCAGAACGATACTTTTTGAAATGCGAGATATTATGCATGGTTAGTTATTGGAAAGGAATGACCCAACGAATCCCACAATACATGTGAACTTGTGCAATGCTTTTCATTATGCAATAATAAAAATATGATGATGATGAGCAATGACCCCGAAGGAAAGAAAGTTGAGAAAAAATGATTCTCAGGGGCAGATCAGACATTTCTCAATCTCCAGTAGTTGGTCTCTGGGGATGATAAGAAAACTTTCAAGCAAAAAATGAGAAGTTAAGGATGACTTGAATGAAATCGTCGTTTTAAAACAAGTATAAAAATTATGCGTGTGTCTTTATTACACGTTGTTCTTATATGTTAAAGGAAAGTAAGAATAAAAATATTCCGCGTAAGCTTCATGCTAAAATGATGTGTGGGCTTCGTCGCTGGCTCGGTTCGCTGCTTTAATTCATAATATTATTATTGTTTGCTGCAATTGTTATTACTCTGCAGCGCAATTGCAGCTGGAGAAAAAAAGAATGGGATACATTGTTAAACTTTATTATTTATGTCATGTGGAATGTTGGCACTTTTGTGTAAAAAGTGAGTGCCAAGGGAAGCCTGTTATTGCTCGATTGAAAAAAGTGTTATTGCGTGTGAAGGAATTTTTGCTGGGAGCCAGAGGGGAATATTATGATGATTATTATAGTAAGTGGAATTTTTGTCAATGTTTCACTCTGTCCCTACATAGAGACGGAGCTATTTCTTACCACAACTGCTGCATATATTACATGCTTTGTTGATTCCTGGGAACTCACTACTTCTAACCACCGTGTGCAGGAGAATCGAACCGTGTGAATGAGTATAAAGTTTGTGACTGTGTGGTTACTGGTTACTGTGGGTTAATATTTATACCCAACTTGCAAAGGTATCTTAGGTGTGTGCTATCTACTTTGCAGTGTAAATAATGATATACCACACATTACAGCCGGCGTGTTATCACATGTCCACATTGTCTTCAACGCATGCCTCACAAAAACAAGAGAAAGGGTCCAATTTGGTCAGGTTAGATACACTGGACAGAAAGCAGGGAGAGAGCTATAGGTATTCTAGAAAATAGTTTTTTGCCTCTTTGTGTCATTATATTTAGCTTTGTAGGAACTGGTTGTCATATTATTATTATTGTCACAGTGGAGAAAAGAGTCACATTTTTCATTGCAGCGGTGTGCTTTTCTACCCAGTCGTCATTACTCCTGCTTGTATAGTCATTGTCTCAGTGAAAAAGTCGCCAAGGAGGAAAAAATACGGAGAAATGATCCTTTTTTGGGGGTTTACTTATGACCGTGGTAAGAAAGGTAGAAAAAATAAGAATGACACACAAGCAAGCGAAAAACCTTTAGTTAGGTTGATCATTGACCAGACAAGAATTGAGCGGAATGTCTTCAGCTGATTTGTTAGTGTTGCTGTAAAGATAAATCACCTTCATAAAATTAATGACTGAATGGTGAGTATTGCTTTGTAATAAATGGAAGAGTAACGACAAAAGACTCTGAGTTCTGTGGAACTCTTGGTATAAATTTTTTTCAAGAAGGATGTGACATATTATTCTGCTTTCTGAATGATCCATAATATCAAGATGATGGTACAGACGACACCTCTTTTGAGGCATATGCATCCAATAATGATGGGAAGGGAATGAAGTGATATGCGTCAGAGTCAAAGGAGTGTTTGTGTGTGGTTGACAAAAATATGAGTGATTCATGAGAAAGCAAATAGTTACCTGAAATCATAATTGTCATGTATGCTGTGTCTGACTGTCTGCCGCTGTGAAGAATGCTAAAAATATAAATGAATTCACATTTTTATAAAGCATTCCATGAGAGAGAACACAAAAGGTGTTCATTCTTCTCCTGCCCTGTTCCAGAATCTCCACGTAGGAAATGGCTGAGTGCTTCTTTTTTCAGAACCTTCCAAAAAACGAGATAGCTTTGATCTATTCGTCCGTGTTTGCTCAGTCATCATCATTTATGTTTTTAATGTTTGTATTTATTTATACACTCCTTAAAGAAACTTTGAGTAACAGAAGGAGATACTGAAATGTTAAAAAAGCGTCATGCTTTACTGACTTTTTTACCTTTTGCCATTGAGTTGCTGGCGAAGAGTTGGTTTACCTTACCTGACATCACATCATCCTCGGTATCATATTTTAAAAACATAATGTAATAATAAAGGTAAGCAGGAAAAGCAAAGGTCTTTCATGTGCACTGTCTTCATTAATTCACGCAATATGAATGGTGAATCTTATATTATTGTGGATGCGCACAACAGTCGTCACATGCCAGGTAAATGACGCATGCGTTACGGCGACTTTAAGGTGAAAAAATAATGAATAGGTTTTTGAATGGGAAAAATGTTGACTTGAAAGGAAAGAAACGGGGGTGAGCAAAAGTGAAATGGACCTCGTTGCATGTCAGGCAAACGAGTTAAATGAAAAATGAAGAGGGCAAAATGCAAAAAAATTGTCAAAACATAATTGTGACTGTAAAATGTTCTCTTTGTTTTGAAAACGATAAAAAAAGTTAATGAATGGCTGTCCACTGTAATTTCACCCTCTGTCCTTTCGAATTAAAAACATTTTGTGTGCGAACTCTGCAAAATAACGAAATGAGTTCATTATTTTTTCTCGTTTTCACGCACCATTTACTATAGATTATATTCAGCCATGGTAGTAGTCTCTTTGTTGATGGTTATCTTCAAGCATTTGCAATTTGTTTCGCCAGTGGCAGTGTCTTAATTCAATGACATTGACCACGTACTCTCAGGGAGTCATTGGGAAGGCAATTAATTGGGAGCAGGCAGCCAACAAAATATTTTTATAATGAATTCTGATTTATTACGATTTTTTTCACGTCACAGGCAAAACACCAATTTATTTTACATAAGCACATACCCACATATCAGATATTTATCTTTCCATTTTACATGGATATAATTATTTGCGAAACCCAGACGGAATATTTTAGTTTAGAATTATGCGCAAGCTCTAAACTTTAGCCATATGTTTGTCCGTATTCCGTACTTACGCTCCTTGCATTATTTTGTTAGGCGATAAGTACCGATACAAAAAATATAATTTTGCTATTCTTATTTTGCGAGTACAATGACATCGCTACCGACACCTAATCATCCTATTCGGTTAAAACATGAAAACAAACGAAGTAGAAAAAACTGTTGCTAATCTCAGAACTGATAAATGTTTCTCGGTGGTCAGCTGTTGCTTATGCTGAGGTTTCTTTCCTTGGTGGTAAATAGCGTTGGTGTGCAAATTATATAACTATACACATATAAAGTTTAGCCCATTACATCGAATCTTAATTTAAACGAGCCCATTATAATGATTGACTACTACCTACTGCTCCTCCTTCGGGAGAGTAACTGGTTAACTCAGGTTTTCCAAAATCTGTTCCTATAAAAGCTCACCCTGATCTGCAAGAGACCACCTCACCAGCAGTCAGTCACCCACTACTTCGACCGCCGCCACCAACCGACATCATAATCATATCATCAAGCTACGTACTATAATACTTTTGATCATATCACATTATCAACCTCTGATGATGATCCCACCAAATAACAACACTTTTTTATAATGGGTGATGGTTACTCTCTTATTGTTATGATTATATGGTGGCTAGTTACATCTGTAACAACATAAAAACTTTGTTTGGAGACAGATCATGGGTAGTAGGTATTTTTTGCAATTTAAATGTATGCAGAAGAGAGGGAATAACGACATGACGAACATGCACTAATGTGATATCTGTCCACTCTACTGTCAAAAGTCATTCATCTGACTTGATTTTTTTCTTCTTTTCTATCTTACTTGATTTCTTCACTAAAGTATTTGGGTTGGTTTTTTTCGCTCCTATACTCCTGCTCCCTCGTGCTCTTTATAATATAAAGACGACAATGATACGAGGATGCGGTAGGTGAGGAATGTTGCAGTCCTTTTGGCATCATCATCACCACTACCATTCACGAAAGAAGAGAAAGATGACCATTGGGATCATTGAGAAAACAAGACAGTCTTCGTCGTGAAATGTGTGTGATAAGACTAGAAAAAATTTTTTGCCCACTTGAAAATTAAAAACTGTTTAGATACATTTGGGATATTCGCTCTCGTTTTTTTATCATCAAATCAACGTGGTCAGCGTCATGCTCACTTTTTGGTGCAGTTGTACATATGTTCTTCACTGCTACTGTTATTACCACTCACACTATATATTTTTTGGTCTCGACGACTTGACACGAAAATCAGTAACTTTTTTTTGTCTTCAGATTAAAACTTGTAGGGCTATTCTTTCTTTTACCAGTCTTAATCCTTTGCACAACATATTGCAGCATCGCGAGTTTTTTTTTACTATCACTCGCCTGTATACATAAATAAATAAAAATGTAAACGAGTATTTTTTGCTCCTCTTCGTCCTCTTTTTTGTAAAGTGGGTAGGTATTAGTAGACCACCACAGCCGATCCACTAGAGATTTCCTAATAATATAACCATAAATGGCATATGTATACAGAAGGTTTATTGCCTCCTAATAATTATTGCTGACTGATTTCTTTCTTTTACCAATTGCATATTTTAAATGAAGGATGATGAAACAAAAAATCTCACCCAAACTTTTCATATCTACGTCAAGCAAACAGTGTACCCTACTATTTCAACATTCATTGTTACTTGCGACAGACGCGGACCACAGAAAAAATGTAAATAATATGCAAAGGTACAGTGTAGAAGCAGAGTTGTTAATTAAAACACCTAGCACTCCTATCCCACAGGTTTGCCTTTTTCATCCTTTCTTGAATTCTTGTGCAATTCATCTTGTTCAATTTATTGACTACTGCAGCGAAACCTCTACTTTTCTACTTCAGAAGCTAGAAAAATGTTATCGTAAACAAAGGGATGATGATATGATGGTCACACCAGTGACCTTTCTTCCTTTTCTCCCATTTCTCTGAAGGTTTTGGCAGGCTGGATGAGCAGCAGGCAGTCGAGACGAGAATTAAGATGCGACTTGCTTAATTAGAGTGGTTGGTGGCTGGCACCGGCGCATTTTTATTTTCTTGTAAAAATATACATATGCATATTTTGACTACTTTCCAGCACGTAATAATACGATGCATGTAATTCGCCTTGATTTCTTTGTTAGACCAAATGCATGCATAAACATACATGAGCTTGCTCATGTATCACTTTTTTATTTACGTGTTTATGTTATCCTCACATTTAATTTTATGTCCTGAAAACACTGATATGATATGCGATCCACATAAACCAATGATAATTATAGGCATCCAACGACGACGCAGACGGTCAAGTGTAACCTCGCAGCAGTCAGATCGCTGCGTATTTATTGTAGAAAGTGCAATTCAGTTCGAAGAAATCTCGCGAGACTCGAAACAAAGATTAATCTAGCCAAGCAAATCACTGCTGAACAAGCTTTCTTACTGTGCAACATCGACAAGTACTCTGCTTCTTTCAAGAATTTCTCTAATAATTTTTATACATTTTGCCTCCAACTATGAAATGACGAGCCGAGCGACCACTGGAAGTGGTGAGCTCGTTCTTGTTGTACGAAGAGGAGAGCTGATGAAGAGTTTAATTTTTCGCAAAATGTACAAGTGGTCATGTAAAATTGTTGAATATTCAATCTTTGGTTTTGTTGACTGACGGTGTGATTTGGGTTAGCTCATTTGACCCTTGAAGAGCACATGGTCGTTCGTGATGATCTTGTCTGCCTACAAGAAGATGTGAGTTTGATGAATCGGAAGGAACAAAATTTGATGAGCTGTTATAATGCTTCCTGCTGCGCGTAAATGAGTATATGTGATTGGTGTGAGCATTACAGCAACAAGGTTTTAAAAGGTCATCATCATAGTCATGTACGGAATATAAAGGTTTTCGGAATAAGCATGTCTTGTTAGCAAGGCAGCATGCTGTTTTGGAAATTAACGGCGGCGGCAACTTCATCGGGTGCTTCACAGCAGCGGGACCATCGCAATAATCATTATTTTCTGACGGTAGTGCAAAAAGAAGAATAAAAATTCTTATAAAATATAATGACATAGAGATTGGCCAATCAGTACAAAAGCTTATTGTGCGTGGAAGATTTCAGGTATTTAAAAAATAAACTATCCCATTGCTTCCACTATTTACTCTAGAATGATCCTATACTAATATTTTAAAAAAGATGAAGACTTGTGCACATAAAAAATATACTTTTACAAAAAAAAGTACATAAAAAAGGAGGGTATTTTGAGTAATTGTTCCTGGTGACTTCGTACTCACAGGAGCGGTAAGTGAAAGGGCCAAATGACCAAGATAAGGTTCACTTTTTATGACTCACTGCAAAAAAAGCAGCCGTGCCAACTGAAGCGCACTTCACGCTTCACTTTCTACAAAAAATTATGATATATATCATACCATAAAAAAGGTGGAAGCAAGGATTTTCTTCCAGTATCAGCGGCATTAAGATTTGAACGAAGAAGGTAACAGTTGGACATGGGGAAGTGCTCATAGAGTAAGAGCGAGTGAGTGATGTGGCCAGAACGTGCCCTTCGTAACGACTGATCGACAGGTGTGTAATACGTGCGATTTTTTCTAGTTTTCCCGAGTCCATTTTTTTCTTCATCATCTGCTTCACCTCCTCCTTTAACTTATTGGACGTCCTCGTCTCATCTTTGCGTTTTTTTAGTTTTTTTCTTGGCCAAATGGTGTCTACTACTCCGGAGTTGATGATTTTTAAGAAAGAGAAAAAAGTAGCAGAAGTAAAAAGAAGATCTATTATAGTAGGTAAAAATTCCGTCTGCCCGACAAGACAATCCAGTAGTTCAACCACTTTTACTTTGTATATGATGGTTATAGTTATAATAATACTTTATTTTAAACAGATTGCCACAGGTTAAAAAAGAAGTAGATAATATATAAATATATATATGAGGGTAGCTGTAAGATAAAATAATGATGATGATGACCATAAGATGCATCTAAGAGAAAACAGCTAAGCAGCTGTTGTTGTTGTTCCTGTGTTGTTGCTCTTGTTAAAAAACCAGGCAAGGTCTTTTGCAACAGATGACGACGCCTGCGATGAAGAACTCTCAACGACGTCGAGGGAGCTTCTTCAGCGAAAGACATCTTGCTCTCATCTTCTTCATCCCCGTCTATTGCTCCTTGATCATGATGCATTGCCCATTTTCTTCTTCTGAATTAGAAGAACTTGCGGCGAAATTGAAGAGAGTTTTGACTTCATGCATGGCACGAGCACAAGTTAAATCGTGTCTGAATTGCTGGGGATGGAGTCAACGCCAGTGCTACACACACAAATATGTATTGCAATCCTATGTGCTCACAAAGTCAACGATTTTTTTAATATTGGAAGTTGCTAAAAAAATGCTTTTTTGGACCCTCCAGCACTACAAGTATCAAATATCTCGACACAAGATCAAGATCATGATATCGACAATCTGAAAAGCTATATTATTCTTCTGATTTTCCCAATTAGAAAAATCTCATCAAGTGTTAAATCAGCAGCAAGTTGGTGTATAATCATTATCATAAGTAGAGTCACTGGTCAATCATTCTGTCAGCTACACGCCATCATGGTATGCAGAAAATTGCTTGAATTTTTAAGTTGATGGCAGGAGCGAATTGGCTATTTTTATTACTCGTCTGATTATCAAGCGTCATTATGAAATGAATACCCATGCCTGATATACCTAAATTGATATGAAATAATATTTTTGTTGATGGTTTCCCATTTACAATCTGACTACTCGCTTACTCTACACATACCAAATACGCACGCATTTTTACCTTGCGCTTGTGGCAGGCAAATATCTAACTAATAAGTATTTAAAAAGGGCATAATTCTGGATAAATCTTGTTGACCGGTTTTGGTCATAAATTGTCATAAAATTTGCACACCCTGGCGGTCTGTAGCTAGAAGCAGCAAGTTGTACACTACCACATATCATATCAGCTACACGCCATCATGGTATGCAGAAAATTGCTTGAATTTTTAAGTTGATGGCAGGAGCGAATTGGCTATTTTTATTACTCGTCTGATTATCAAGCGTCATTATGAAATGAATACCCAGGGCATAATTCTGGATAAATCTTGTTGACCGGTTTTGGTCATAAATTGTCATAAAATTTGCACACCCTGGCGGTCTGTAGCTAGAAGCAGCAAGTTGTACACTACCACATATCATAACCCCGATTAGCGATTATAGATCACAATAAAAAAGTCATAGCAAAAACAAGAACAAAAGTTGCCATTTAAGAGAAAATATGTTCAAGCAGCGGGTGCTTTACACTCAACGGCTTGTCTTTTCGTTTTGCTTAAAGAGTGATACCCTTTTTTCAATTGTTTCATTGCACACATTACATGTGCTTCTGGTTCTTAAAAAGACGGTGCAAATAATAACGATGTTTAAGTAGTAAATATATGGTTCTATTCTTTTATTTTCAGGCGGACAATTGTAATGGGTAAAGAATGGCAAGTCTGACTTGGTCTCTATTGAGATACAATTGACTGCCCGAGCGACCATCTGCTACTGTGGAGTGCTGCCTTTTGCTGTTTGCGAGGAAAAGAATAAATCCCTACCCAAAGGTAACAATATTACTTACCTTTAACAGTTTTTTATGCTAGTTGTATTTTTGCACCATCCGTAATGCGTCATCTTGAAAACAACAATCAAAAGTAGCAAGCTTGTAGCAATCTTATTTTCGTGAAAATATAATTATTCTCTTTTGCCATTGAGCCGGCCATTTATACATTTTTTTCGTGGTTCATTTGCTCCTGGATTTTGCATTGGATTGTAGCCCTCCCCTGATAAATCGTCGGTCGTCAATTGATTTTTTCTAGCTTGCCATCAATAATGGCATATGAATAATAAGAAGATCGCAAGCAAGCGAACAGATTGGGAAAAAAATCTTGAAACAAAGTGTAATGGCATTAATATGCAGACATCGATATGCAGCATGTGGATACGTTTTTTTATTATTTTTTAAAATGAAACAAAGACTACTTTTTCAGTCTGGTTTTGTAGCTCTATGGTGGCAAGCAGATTAAAAAGAAAATATACGTATAGCGTATGAAAGTGAAGAAAAAAGATTCGTTTAATGCGTTTTCAGAGATTTACAATGTCAGGCATGAAGCTATCCATCTATCAGTCAGTGAAATCTTTTCAGCGAGAGGTTGACCCAACGACCAAGTGGTAGTGGCACTGGACATTCCATTATGTTTCTCATACCTCTCAAATCATCAAGTCAAATGTGAAATACACTGCCACTTACTCCTCTGGAAAATTGGTGATGGATGGCGAGCGACGATGATGAACTGGTGCGGGTAGATAAGGTTGGCCAGGCACGTAGGTAAAATACGCAAGCAGGAGTAACAGTTGCTGAATACTTTAATTGCCTTTTAATACAAAAAATCTCCACAAACTGATGCCTCTGTGTTCGGGTGTTAATTGGCTTTGATTTGATGACAGTTTGGTTTGCTGGCGGTATGGAGGGTGACGGTGACGAACAGGTTGTTGTCGGACATCTCTCTGCCAAAGTTCATGCTCGTGGTCAAAAGTAGTTTTTTGTGGATCACTCGTACCTGATTGAGAGTACCTTTAGCATTTGCCATTAAAATTGTTACTTTTATTAGTGGTACATATTTAGCAAAATATGTATAATAAATCTGGAATTTCTTCTTCAACAATGCAATTAAATGGAAGAATGGAGATAATCGTAAAAAAGTGCCATTGGGCTTAAAGAGTAAACTGAGAATGTGCGAGAAAGGTGAAGAGGCTGAAGAGACTATAAAATTTTATGTAACTTACTTACAAAATGGCTTACATGTACTTGGTTGTATGTGACTTGCAAATCAAAATGAGATGGTTCATTTTATTTCTGAAAACATATGTTGAAGGTTTGAGTCTGGGTTGTTTAATTCGGCAAAATTTACAAGCAAACTATTACCTACATGGATGAAGTGAGATGAGTTGAGATTTTTTCGAGAAAATACAATACATTATTATAAATGGCAAATGTGGTAGCAAAAAACTGAATGAGAAAACACTTAGCTAATAGGTCGAGGCAGATTTGGATAGATTCATGGTGCGGAGAAAGCAGCAGGGGTGACTTTCATATCAAATTACAACGAATCGCAAAAAAGTTCATATGGCTTTTTTGTGCAAAAGTAAAATAAAGGTTGGTGAGCTGCTGAGAGAAATTGAGCTGCCTTATGTGATCCCCTTTTTCCTGGTAAATTATTATCATTCTTTTATACACATGCTTTTGCCGAAGTCACAACTGGTTGCAGAGATTCCTTAAATCAAATAATTGAGCAGAACAAAAAAAAACTTTATTTCATTTTTTCTGTTCCTTTTTTTTCCTCTAAAAATTTCGGCTCATTCTGATTGTGAATGCAAAATTTTAAAAATATATATACTTAGATGAAGCCAACACATGAAAAATGTGCAAAAGGCATATGGCCTTCAAGTATCCAAAAAAAAGAACGAAAGAAGTGTTGGAACTGGTTGAATAATTTTTCAAATTTTTTTATACACATGTTGCCAAAATTACAACCTGATGCTTGTAACAGACTGGTAAAAAGTTGAGATTCTTCGTCTAATACTATACTGGGTGTTGGTGTCACTGCTGGCTGCTCTCTGATTGTCTGTCAGTTTTGTGATGCGATTGTTTTTTGTGCTGATGGACGATGTTATTTTTCTCCATTACATATTTATTTGACGGATATATTTAACTAGTGCAAAAAATGAATCGTTCGATGATACAATTCAAAGCATCACTTTTTTATTAACGCGCAAGAGACGAAGACAATTCGTATCTCCATATGGTTTCCTTTAAACCCAATAAGAGTTCATCGCTTTAAAATTTCAAGGTTAACGTATTTCACTAGCTCTTTACTATCATTTTCTTCTTCCAACCGGATCGGATATCGGACAGCTCCTTTGATATAATAAATGCTAAACCACATGACACGAAGTGACATGACATCGAGCTGTAATAAAACCCGTAAAAAATTGTACGTATTTTTCTAGAAAAAATTCCTTCAGTGAAGTCTGTATCAGTAATAATAGCGACCATTATATAATATAATTTTTATATGAAGTGTTCCTTAATGGTAACGATACTGCGCATAACTATAGACATCGCAGAGTTGTTGACAGCATCATCATTCACGGCGGAATAAAATGTGTAATCTGAAAATTGTAACAAACAGGAGTAGCAGCAGATGCTGTCGTGGACGGTGCTGATGTTGCTGTGAGCCGAAGAAAATTGTAGTAGGACTTTGTTCTGCTGTCCACGCACAGCAAGTTTTTCATCTTGAAAGAATATTTGTTTGAATACATGTCATGTCCCAGTGTTATAATAGTTTAGTGAGCCCATTTCCTTGCTACACGGGTATGCTATCAGGTATATATGCAAAACTGCTCATAATGTCATAATATGCAAGTCTAAGCACGATCCAATAATTATTTTCGCAGTGTCAACGACATGACAGCATTTTGGTAGTCACTCATTCCCTCACCTTCCTTCACAATGAGAAGGAGAGATAGATACATACATACACGTTTTTTGTCGACTGCAAGATCCTTCGTGTCAAGTCTTGATTTCAGTGTAAACGGGTAGAAGGGAAAGATGATAAAATGATGATTTAAAAGATAACCGTTTTGCGAGTCTTTGTGTACATTTTTCTCTCCCTTGTTGTGTTTCCTGTCAATGGGTTTGGCACAAAATGAAGGAAAAAGAGTGATTAAATGGATGCCGCCGTCAGTGAATCTTTGTCATCTTCACCCTGCATGGTTGCTCGAGGAAAGAACTAACATTGTTTTTAGTCATTATTCATCAATTCATTTTTGTCGGGGTTAGACACATTCCGATCTATTCTTTTGTGGCGGTGCTGCTCGGCGCTCCTTGAAAATCAAAAAGCAGGTGAAATTCAAAGTGGGAGTATTTGGTTATTCCTTTATAAAACTAAGGAAAATTCCTCTTGGTTTGTTTAAAACAGATCTCAATCAAAACAATCTCGAAGAAACACATTATGTCATTCCGCAAAGACATTTTTTCCCTCGAGCATGCGTGATTTAAAAAAAAGCGTATATAGTCACTTAAAGGCTCTCTTTACAAAATGGCAGTAGAATGCACTTCATCCATCATTTTAATTGCTTGTGCCGAAGTTGCCTAATCCTGGCGAAAACCAGATTGACGAAAAACTGCTCAAAAGATCTTTCGCCTTCTCTAAATGAACAACGACAGATCAATTAGCTCGAAGAAACTGTTAACCACATTAACAATGCAAAATGGTTAATGGTTGCTCTTTGACCGGTCTTTCTTTTGCCTTTCCGAACGACAACAGTTGAGCAAAAAATAATTAGACTGTTAGTTTGTAAAGTTGTTTGCTGTGTATACACAGGGGAATAAATGTATTTTATAAGTTAACTTATTTCTCATCATCAAACAAATATTCTTTCAAGGTTAACGTATTTCACTAGCT
>JAHZNF010002697.1:0-22950 GCA_027744215.1 Troglopedetes dispersus
AAATCTGCGAATCTGTCATTTTTGGGATAACAACTTTTAGCTTTATTTATATAACTATGTTCCTGTAGGATTAATGTTGCAGTCTACAGAGCGGTTTTCACTTCATCATAAAACGATTTACAATTTTTCAGGGATAACATGTTGAACAGAGAACCATGCATGGTGGCACTTCTCTGCCATGATTTATATTTTTAAAACATAATATAAAATATTAACCAGGAAATGAAAATGCGATTATTAAGGCGACAAAATCCGATTAGAGAATTTCAACTCCCTGAGCATCTCAAGTACACACGTTGGTGGCGTGAGTCCAAATAAAAAAGCATCCTGGCATTAGCGATTATACTCTGTTTTGAATCAATCGTTGGAACTCTAGTTAAGATTCTTTTTAAAAAAAGTGCGTGTCTTAAAAATATCACATCATAGATTTCTCCCCTTTGAAAAAATCACACAAGTCAGATGGAGCTTGGCAGAACGAATCTATCGCCGAAAAGCCGTATAATAGGATTGAAAAACTATGTATAATATACACCCTCGATCACATTGGGCAAAAAGAGCCTTGCACGTCCGATAGACATCCAGCAGAGACCGAAACATTCAAGGGAAGCCCAACATGAACAAAAAAAATTCCTTTGAGCCAAAACCAGCCTTGAGGAGTAAGAGAAAGTTATTTTTTGTATTCTTCCACTTTTTCCTCATTCGTTCATGTTGCATGCAGCATGCGACTTGCACACCCTGCACAATAAAAATGGAAAGAGTTATATACAATATATCCATGTATATATGTATATTGCAGTTGTGCAGGACAACCTAGATCTCCACCATTACAGCACCATCCAAAAAAAAAATGTTTTTGTATGGGAAACACGAGTTTGAACTAAAAATATGTAAAATTAACATTTTCACTGGTGAAGAAATCCAAGGAAGGAAAGCTTCCAGCCAAAACGGACCAAGCCACGCACAAAAACACATACAAAAATATACTAAACCAGATGATCTTCTCTTTACACATTGAATGCACACGGTCTTCAAAGTGGCTTTTCCTTTTCTGGACTTTTGTCCAGACTTCTTCGCGTATAGATTCCTTCCCCAATGTTTCCCTGCTTTCCTTTACACCCTTCCTTTCATTTTCCCCCGAAATCGTGATCGAGATCGGAACCACCATAAAAAATTGAATTGGTTCAAGGCCATTATGTAGATTTAATCCAGCGGCAAGTGTGTGTACTGATCACGGTTTCTTTCTCGTCTCCTCCACTTTTCGTTATGATGGTCACACAAAAATATATTACATATAATATATTTGTATATACTATTTTTTGTCCAGTCTGACTTCCAAGTTCCAACACCATTTTTGGACACACATGTGTCCATTCAATCAGTAGCAAAAAGTGGAGTCCGTCAGCATGGATACTGTGGTTCCACAGATATAAGGTTACTCGTTTTTTGTATGCACAATATATGTATACGAAGATTTTCAATTGTCCACTATTCCCCACACCACCTTAGCTTTCACGGTGAAATGTTTTTTATTTGAATAAAGTAATAGTAATATACATACAAGTTGTATTATTCTGGTTATTTTGCATAAAGGTGCATGTGATTTTCTCCATGTCAGACAACTATAGTTATGTATTCAGGAAAATAATAAAATCAACGTTGTTGTATATTTCACGGATGGATGGGTTTTGTGCTAGATTACAATAAAGCTACGATGTAGCCATTTTCTAGATGGTTGTTTGAAGTATGATTATTATGAAAATGGTCTGATGGAAAATGTTATTTCTGCTGCGTACTTGGTTTTTTATACTTGCCTCGTAAAATTCATGTTTTCTTTATGTTTATCCTAAGCAAAGAACACAAGTCCATTGTTTCCCGTTGGCTTTCAAATAGATTCGTTTGAACAAAATTATGAAAGGAGCGTAGATGCTATATATCACAGTTTTCGTAATTGTATAACTCGCCGGTAAAAAAATTTCAGATGCTGGCACAACAAATCACTCAGATTTCTTTGACGTCCGATAATCATGTCTGGTGCCTCATAAATATGAAGAAAACCAACAATTTAAAAATTTTCGTTAAGGACAATAGATTTATTCATAAAGAGAGTGTGGCAAATGTGCAGATGCAGTCCTACATGGCAAAACAGTAAAACATTGTGTATTCTATGAACCGCAGGAGAACCGGCACGACGAAAAAAATCTCCGAGAAAGGATAAAGCTGTGAGCTTTTTAAATAGGGAAAGAAAAAATGGTTTTGCTTTCGTTATGTATTTTTTTTCACTCTTCTCCTTTCCTCATGTTTCCCAGTGTGCCCAGTCGTTTGAATTGGATAACTCGGTGGAAAGCGATTGTATGTATGTACGTATTTTTCAAATTTTCAGTTTTTTCTCCCATTTCTCTCCTTTTCCTCTACTATGATGCTGCTGTTGCCGCTGGTATAATATGTATGCGAAGTTGGTTCTGTGCTCCCCAACTCTGCGATTTCACACTTCACTGCACTGATCCATAATGCAAGAGAGATTTGTAGTGGTGGTGGCAATACTAGTACGAGAGCTTGCTGCCTTTATCGTTTCCCTGTGCCTGTGTGTGTACATTTTCATAAAATTTTTTGTATGTAATTCAAGTTTGTATGGGACCTTGTGCTATTGTGAAGAAACCAGAGGCGACCGGTATATTTGCAGAGGAGCATGCATGAAAAAAAAAGTATTGTACACGGTGGCGACAACTACACCGTGTGACACGGCACAGTAGCAGCAGCAACAGAATAAGATGATGACGACGACCTGCTGGACGGCAAATCTCTTAGATAATGTCATAAGCGGCCAAAAATATAATCATACACAATGTTGGACATGCTGCACAAAACTTTTTAGGGAATACATATAGCGTTTTACTGAAGGGATTTTTTTTACATGACTGCAGTGCACACATAGTATGTCACTTATACCTATGTTTGTACTAGGTATCATGACTGACTCAGGCAAAAAATTTGTGCATCAACTTCGGTGAGAAAAGCGCATAGCGACAAAATATCAACATCTATGTTTTCAAAGACGTTTTTTTGGCGACCACAACAGAAAAAAAACTTTTTCTTCAAGGCAAAGAAAATTGTAAAAATGTGATTGGTTTATGTTCCTCGTAGAAAAATGTGTACAAATCAGACCATATAATACCTGCAAGTTATAATTTTCAGTTCAATTGGGTACAGAATCAAATCGACAGAAGGTTCTCATGAACACAATTACGTAGTTTATCGATGTTAGCTTCCACTTTTTTTTAACTAGTTGGAGAATTCAATTTGTTACAATATATATATTTTCAAAACTACTGCTTTCTCCACGCTCCGAGCAAAACATAACATTTTACACCTTTAAGAAGCCCAAATGCTCCTCAAAATCTCAGATTGCCCCACTCTGGGGTTAGTGGTCCAAAAGGGTAAATATTTAAGGTGCGCTTACGCGTATGCTACACCACCATATGCCTAGTGTGGAATTTTGAATATTTTATATGAGTTTCCATAACTAAAAATATTATTGTGATTGTATGAGTCAGGCTTCATCAGGTGGATGCAGCGCAGCAGAGCAAATTAGTTAAACAAAAAAGAATCTTTCCTTTTCGAACTTGCATATCTGACGAATGACAGGAAAAAGCTGTAAATGTAGGTAAGAATTTTCTGAATAACTTATGAGTGAGGCATGTCTGCCAGAAACGACTTGTGGTTCAACAAGTATAACGTACAATTAGAACAACAACAGGGCTTTGACGACTCAACTGGAATGTAATCGTAGTAAAAAAAGTGATCATGGAAGAGAAAAAAGTAGGCCTTTGCTCTGCACATCGTACCACTTACTATACAATGTCGACGATGATGACGACAAAGATATTGTCCGTGTTTTCCCGTTTTCGCTCTTTTTTTTCGCTAGTTCATACAACTCATTGAGTCAGCCGAAGTGTAAGAAAGACAAAGTGTCTGAATAGAACAATGGTGAAGTCGTGGAAGTAAAAAAGAGGAAAAGTGAATGAACCATTAATAATGATGAAGCCCACGGAGTAAAGCAAAGAGCAAGGAAGCACGAGAAAACAAGGCTACAAAACCAGGATTTCTCTTCTTCAATGAATTTTGCCGATGTCATTGCATTTATTGCGTTTAGAGAACTCTCGTCAAAAAAATGTGGAGTGTATAAATTGATATTTATGTATTTTATACATCCCTATATTTTATAGTCTTTTCAACGGCACAAGTGTGCACGATTGCTTTTGCATAGACAGACAGAGCGACTGCAGAGATTTTTTGTTTCTGCTGCTTTGGAGGAGTCAAACATGCATAAAAATTGTATAAGTGGGTTATCACCAAATTTCCATGCACGACTTTTTCATCTGGTGGGATCATCCTCTGAAAGGATTCTTGGTGCATTCTTGGCAGCATATTGGTAGTTCTGTGACTAGTTTATACTATATTGGGCAACTTACGCTAGGAATATTGTCATTGTTGCAGATCCCTTCGGAGAGGAGCCGGTCGCGAATTTCCCATGCAAAAATGGATGGACATTCCCGTTTGTACTGAGCAATTCTGTGGACAACGTTGGACGTCGCCACGCGTGGTTTACTCCCGCCAATGGCTCGTGGTCTGATCGAACCAGTTTCGTAGTATCTACAAAAACACAAAAGCAGTAAATTAGGAATAAAGTGGAGAAAATTGGTATCCAACTTTATTTTTTGTGGTGGAAGTGTCGGTCACACAAAAATGATGTTCAGTTCAGAAACGACGACATAAACAAATTAATCTCTGTTTAGTTTGTCTTTATCACGCAAGTCGGGGACAACCCTTTCTGCTTCGGCATCATCATTGTTGCTCTTGTTGCTATATGGTTGATCAAGATGAATGCAGGGCTGTCAACGGGATTTTTTCCTGATATGATTAATAATTTGATAAGTTGTCGCCCTCACCCCAGCACAAAGTAATAGTTATGCTACAAATGAGGATGCTTGCGTGTTAATTTTCGTTGCTTAGTATGCATGTGCATCTCCCCTGTTTATGATTTCGTGACTACTCCTTCGAGAATTGTGGATGTTATTGTGGAGGAGACAGGAATGAGCGGGTGAGCACCGCAAAAAATAGTCCCAGCTCTCCCCGAACAAATTGTGAGAACAATGTTGGAAATAAAATATAATCGAGTGTAATTATAGGATTTGCAGTCTCAGGAGGATAAGACCAAGGAGGGATGTGGTTTGATTGTGTTATAAAGCCAAGGAAAATCCATTATTTACGAATCCATTGGGATATGTATATATAACACAGTTTCGTATTTTTTTATTTTATTTTTTTTGGTAAATGAAGCATATGGTTTAAAAATCCGTTGTACAAAATATTGTTTTCATAACTTCAGGATTTATAATTCACAAAAGGAACAGATCGACATTTAAAATATGACTTCATCATTTTTCTATGTAACAAAATACAAATGACTGTTTCAGTGGGTAAAACTATTACAACTCAGCTTTGAGAAAAAGGAATTTCAGACCTCTATATAATAAGACAAATCGGTCACACATGCAGTTTACAAAATTAATTTTATCAAATTTACCATTTTATTATGCAATATTTCAAATGAAAACTGTTAGCCATCCCTCTCATCACATAAAAGGACTAAAAATTCTTCCCCAGCACGTTAGTTCATGAGCCGTCGTTTCTATTGTTACCCGTGTAATTTAAAAAATAAACTGAACAATGATTTCCTTGTGTAGTCACCCTGGCTGCGAGTGAAGTGATCATGAATGGGTGACGACGACAATGCACTTTTTCTGCTTCTCTAGTCACTTCGCGCAACCACTCTCGCAGTTGTCAGTTGAGTCAGTGTCAGCACCACCGAGAGAAGCAGGAGAGACGCGAGGATTGGTGGAATCAAAATGCAGCTGTCATCTCCATTTATTTACTCAGACAGAAGAGGAGAGAGACAACCACGTCGGGATTGTCAGGGATGACAACGCGATGACATTCAACACAGAGGAACAAAATATTTATTATATAAAAACCTGCAAGTTGGCATTTTTTTCTGTGCTAGCATTGTAAAAAGCTTGGGTTATCATCTCCTTCCTTTTTAGATGAATGAATTTATTTAGCACAGTGAATAAATAAATGGAGGACTACTACTGCAACAATAATGGAAACAGAGCTTAATTCATTCATCCCCTTTTCAATAGACACAATGCGGGCTACTTTTATTGTGTGACTTTTTAAAGGAGGACTTTACAAAACTATTTTTATCGTGGAAACTCCAACAACATTGTGCATTTATAATTTTACTTAATTACAGAATTGTTTTAAATCAAGGCTGCAATGTAAGTCTATTAAATCGACCTAAACGGATTTAGACAATGTCAGAGTAAAATGGTAGTACGAAATAGTTTTTTCCAGCAATTCGTCTAACCTGCAAGAAACATCGTAATACATACATTTTAGGCAACCCTGTTTGTTAAATTTATGGAAACTACTCAACATTCCCAGCAAAAATTGGTATGAAACATTCTATCCTTTCTGGTCCTATTAAATAGACACAATGCGGGCTACTTTTATTGTGTGACTTTTTAAAGGAGGACTTTACAAAACTATTTTTATCGTGGAAACTCCAACAACATTGTGCATTTATAATTTTACGTAGGTAATTATAGGATTGTTTTAAATCAAGGCTGCAATGTAAGTCTATTAAATCGACCTAAAGGGATTTAGACAATGTCAGAGTAAAATGGTAGTACGAAATGAAATAGTTTTTTCCAGCAATTCGTCTAACCTGCAAGAAACATCGTAATACATACATTATAGGCAACCCTGTTTGTTAAATTTATGGAAACTACTCAACATTCCCAGCAAAAATTGGTATGAAACATTCTATCCTTTCTGGTCCTATTGTTCGCTTCGTTTTTTAGTATTTCATGTCAGGTTAAAAACACGAACATGATGATCATGTTGGAAATATTTGTGCTGCGTTAAAGGACCAAAAATATTATTCTCCAAGAATGTGCGTCAGCTTTTTCCTCTAATATTTTTTCATCTCAAAATAATGCGGGTGAAGATGGAAAGTGAAAAGGGGTAAAAATGTGTTCCAAAAAAATGGGAATTTTTTAACTGCATGTGTTCCAAAAAAATGGGAATTTTTTCTCCTAAAAAGGATGGGAAAAATGTAATTTTCTTGTTTTCTATCAAGATATTCCTGTTTCACATTTCTAAAAAACAACATGGAAACCATGTTGTAATCATGAACGTGTAGTAATATCATCAGATTGTGAAGTGAAGTGAGTTGTTAACACGGCCGTAAATTTCGGAAGAGGAAAACCGAAAAAACAACAACATAGAACGGAACTTCAAAACAATGATTTTTGCTTCAGTATTTTTCTTGCATAAGAATTCCCAGCTGTACGTATTGTGACCACATATTTTTAATGTAGCACTCAGGCCAGCCGTTCCAAAAATAATAGATATGCTTGTGTAATTTGATTTTTTATAAAATACTTTGCATAATATTTGGAACAGGAAAATCATCAATTCCCTTGCCCGCATGCTTTTTTTTAGCTATTTTGTTTCACACTAAAATTTTCCCAACAACACGTTCCCACCTCCACCAGAAAGACACAAACAACCAAAGTAATTCTTCTCCGCCAAAAAATGTATAAGCTCTAGACATAACGTGGGAGATATTATTACGTGCCCATTTTTCATTTCATCTTTGAACATTACCACCACACTAGAGAAAAAAATAAAAATATTCTCCATCTTTTTCAAACGATACTCGTACAAATCTGTCCTCTTATCTTTTTTCTCTTTCTTCTCCATTCTATTCTCTGTGAAAAATATAAACCAAGGAGAGAAAAAACTGCATTGTCGTCGTCGTCAGCAGCCACCGTCTACGACAATGATGATGTTGAGTAAGTCTTCTTTTTCTAAGCAGAAAAATATCTCCACTCACTTTTCAGCAGAGTCACACATCTCTTTCTCCCAACTTTGTCTCTTTTTTTCTCTCCCTTCTTCCTCCTCTCTCTCTCTCCGTTATGATAAGAATGTCTTGTTCTGTATGATATGCATATACAACGCAACTAGCCGAGCCGAGAGTGCATAATAATATGAGAAAATAGAGTGTGAGTTGAGTCCGTAGTCAGCCCTTTTTTCTCGGTCGCTTCGTTCCATTCGTAGTGTCTTCATTTCTGTTAGTGGAGCAGGAGCAGCCAAGCCAGCCACCACCACCACCAGCCATACACATTTTTGTCCTTCTTCTTTTTCCTTTCCTTTCCTTTACGTTTTCATCAATGGGAGTTGTTGAAGCGTGAAAGATATGTCACAAGTAGTAAAAGTCCTCGATAGTTTTGTTCAAAACGGCTTTCTTATGTATGCTTATGTATTCCTCTTCTTCTCGCGAGTAATATAAACATATATATTTTTCTTTACTTTTTCCTGTGTACATATTTTTTACAGCACACACACATTATTTATATCTTATGAGTTCCTCTAATGTACTCCTATGTCGTCGACACTGTGCGCTGACAACATCAACGATGGAAAAAAGGGAGAAAAGCGACGGAAAATAAAACGTTCCTTGTGTAAATGTCTCCTTTTTCTCTCTTATTATTATTATTGCTATTATGTATACTAGAGTAGATTTTCTTCTTTGCTTTCCAGAAATAAAAAAACAAAATCTTTTATGCATGTCTTACATACATATAACTTGTGTTGTACATTGTACCATTTTGTTGTGTTGTGCAGAAGTTAGTGCGGAGGTATGCTCGTGTGCGGGTTTGTGATCTTTTGGGACATTTAAGAAAGACCAAAAAAGCAACCGGCAAAACGTCGACGTGATGTGTGTACTCTTTCCATTTTATTTGAGTAGAGAAAAGAACGGGGAAGAGGAATAATAATCATAACCATAATCAGAAGAGTTGCAGTGGCAATAATGAAAGTGATTCGGAGTGAGTGACGAGCCAAGAAACTGCATACCACGTTACTAAATATTTCCATTCTTGTTGAATATGTAGAGAAGTTGGGATTTTGAAGTGTAGTTCAAGCCAACAAGACTTCCGAAGAAACGGCATAGAAGAACAGAGTCATCAGAAAAAAATATTCAGGATTTCATTTGTGAAGAATGTATTAAGACTAAAATAAGGTCACATGCGTTCTCGAAAGGTGTCACAGTCAATTATTTTTTTGCAAGCAGAAGTCTTTATATATTTAATTAAAACTTTTGTGCATAATAGTGGTAATATTTCCATAAAAAACATAAAATACTATTCAAAACCGAGACATATAAAACGTAGGAGAGAGTACGCTTTTATCGCTGGAAACAAGTAAGTATATTATTATTTTTTGAAAAAAAACGGAAGAGATGAAACTATGTACATGTTTGGATTTTGGATACACTTTTTTTGGTTTTTAGTAAATGTGCACATTCATTTCCACTCAAAGTGCTCCTTTTTTCTTCTTCTTGGGAAATGCACTCACTTTGGGCAAATAAACAAAAAAATGTGAGAAATAGGGTTGAATGCAAATAAAGAAGAGGAAACATCATGCATGGCTACACACATTCACAAGTTATTTTATACCCAGTACAAAAGCTGTGTTGGCTTTTTTTTAACAAAAATTCTGGCATTTGTTGACAGTTCTTAGTACTTTTTGTAATATGAATGTATCTTCACATTTCTCTTCTGCGACTTTGTACATTTTTGCATGATGCTTTACATAAAAAATGGAATAGAGCTGGGGTCTTGCATAAACGTTTTACTTCATTAGAAAATAGAAAACGGACTTAGGCAAAGTGAAACCCAACATGCTCCCCTTTTTACCCTTAAAAGTATGCAAGCAAGCACGATAGTGATAAGAAGGAGGAGCAGGAGGATACTCTCTGACATTTATATTTTCCCCCATTTCCATTTCTTGAAGCTACTTTCTTAAATACAATCGGGAGTAGGTATGTTTTAGTACAACGTATAGTCGCAGCCATAACAGACATGCTGTCATTTAGTTTGTAGGACAACATGTCATGTAATAATCATAATAACGTTGTTCCTCTCCCGTCATACTCATATCCATCATGAATGAGCGTTCCGGGCATCGTAAAATATAAAGGAATTGTTTTTTTTTTAAAAAGAAGGCTTGTACAACTTCTCGAAATTTTTTTTGTCTTCATCCACAAAAGAGAAAACACGAGGAAGATAAGTTATGAAAAAAAGAAGGCTAAATGTGTGCGGCTTTGAGCATTGTTGTGGTGAATAAAACAAAAAAAAACCATAACAAAAAAATTTGAGCACAAGTTACTTAAGAAGATCAAGTAACCTTTTGAACAACAAAATGACTCGCAATAAAAAGCAAGAATGACAGAATAAAAATATACTGGTATGGAAGACAAAGTCATTTAAGCTCATTTTCTTCATCTATTATTGCCATCATAAAAGTATTACTGTGCATTTTTATTCGCCTCTTTTTTGAGTGATTATTATGAAAATGATGATAAAAATTGATATGGAAAGCCATTATGATTATTAAAATATTTCCCTTGTCATTTAAGAATAGACATGAGAGGAAAGGGAAAAAAGTCCACTCGTTTCAAGACAAAGATTACATATAGCATGGTTCTATTTTTAAAAAAATGTGAATGATGATAATAACAACAAAAGGATGATCTCGTTATTATTACATAGCCAAGAAAAACAAAAGTAGTCTCAAAATCATCATTCCCTTTACCGTGCATTTAGTGATTTTTTAGAGGAAATATTCTTTGATGTGTTTTGGAAAGGCATGAGCTCAAGAATTTGGAAAAAGGTTCAAGTCTTCTAAAGTCCTTTTTTTAGTAATAGCCAACTAATGTAGAGAACAAATGTAAGGAGCCTCCCGTCTGAGGGTTTAAGGGTCCACAGCAAATTGAATGAAAAAGTGAAATGACTTTCTAGGATAAAAATGGATTCTGAAAGAAAATTAATCCTAAAATGGTAAATAGGTTCTTAAAATGTAAACCCAACAGCAGTAACATGTAAAGAGAATTTTTACATAACTTTTATTCTCAGTGTCTAGCGTGGCTTCGCCAAATGTAGATTTTTTAAGGACAATTCTTCTAGCATTAAAAACCTATTAATATATTGTCATGTTGCAAACAATGTAATCACAATGTGTATTATGGGTACATGCGTGGATTTTATAATATTGTTCTTATTATTACGGTAATAGGTTATGTTACTAATAATATAATGTACGATCTACGGAGCATCAAGATCAGTTAGTTATGAATTATGGACAAACCGAAGCGAACAAAAGCATATTATCCGAAGGGGGACCTCAGCAGCATTTGGTAACCTACCTTCAGCAATATATACATATGTATGTACTTAATAATCATTCAAGTAATAAACAGTGATGTTCGTCGACTTCTGACAATGAGACTTGTAAAAAATAAATGCAAGATCAGGAGAAGTGGCAGGCAGCAACCAGCAGCACCTCAACAAAAAAAGGTCGGCTCACTCACTTTTTTTCATTCAATACTAATATTAACAATAATTCATTCACCATCATTCAATTGAACTCTACACTTCTGCATTATCCTCTGTGTTGCATACAACTTTCGGTATAAATAACAAACACGAATTTATTCACAATGAATATGGCTAAAATTTCAAGTCATCAAGATCACCAACAAAAAAGTCTTTTTACGGAGCACTTAAAAGGTTCCGTGAATAACTTGAGTTGTCAGAAAAAAAACTGCTAGTGATTCATGTCATCAAGATCACCAACAAAAAAGTCTTTTTACGGAGCACTTAAAAGGTTCCGTGAATAACTTGAGTAGTCAGAAAAAAACTGCTAGTGTATAGTTTGATGATCGCGCACCAAAAAAATGTTGGGTGAATTGTTACGATTTTGTGTAATATCTCACTCAACAAACTTAACAATGTCGTTGGTGACGAAGGGCACCATAAAAATTCCCCAATTTGTATTACACATATTTTTTTCATTCATTCCTGTACCATTGAAAGCAACTGAAGTTGTGACCAAAGGTCTGCGCGAACAGAACAGTGATTTTTATTGTAATTGAATAAAATGACTTTTTTTCATGAGCGCAGTTTGCTCCTCTCAGAAAAGAATCAGGTTTTTTATGAAATGATACTTGGAAAAACAGAAATCATGTTAGGATCGCTTCGTTATCGTCGTCAGTCAGAACAGCTCTATTTAAACATCATTTTCTCGCCTGAAAGTATCAACATCAATTGAATTGCAGTTGCACACGTGAAAAAAATAGTTTTGTTGGATGAATGAAGACATTTCATTTCACTTTTTTTGAGAGAGGTTCAGCATGACTCCGCCTCCTACTCTTGACAAAAGTCAACATATATTTTCAGGGGATTGTGCGTGCTCAGGTTTGTACAACCCCGAAAAGCCAACAGCTGAAGTGCTCTTGACTCGCTTGAGCATTGATTGTTCCTTTCTTCAGGTGAGCACGACGATAACAAATAGTTTCAAGACAACAATGGCAAACAACAAGAATGATTTTTTTTTTAAATTAATGGTTCTTCTGACAAGAAAGCATGTTGATATTTACAGTTTTCATTACCAATGTTACTGACACATTACATCTATTGAGGATTGGCAAAAAAAAGTCCCAAAAGGTTGTTGAAACTCTTGGGTGAAAACGAACAGAGAATATAAAACAGATCTGTCAACTACCATATGCTTCGACGACAAAAGCCAAAACTTATGAATCCGTTCTGTGCAATTGTGCATAGTGTACAAAAAATAAAACTCGAGTTTTAAACAATGTGCATTTATAAAGTATGAGGTTTTTTTATGCTTGAGCATTTTAATGCAATATTCCTGGTTATTGAATTCTGTGCAAGATTTAAACGAACATCGAGAAAACTGCTAAAACTTTAACATTCAAATAGTCTTTACAGTTATGGATCTAGTTTGACAAGTGTGACAACAAGTTTCCGTGACACTTACTTATTCAAACAGCTTCCAGAATAATTTTGGGCTGAACTATTTAATACTTTTTGTGACAGTTTTTTATCGATGTCCACTCGTAAAATTCGCGATTACGAAACAAAAGCACCATTGTAGAGTCCAGTGAATGGCAGAAACAAGAGAAAAAATATTGTTCCCGGATTAAAAAAACTATCTTGCCATATTATATTCAGTTGTAGATATTTCGTTTAAAAAAACGAACAAAAGGCAAAATCCTAATAATCCTCATAGACCCATTCCAAAACTATAATCCTGCCTTTTTATGATATTTGCTAAAGTACATGCTTGGATGCATCCAAGCCAAAAATAATGCAACATCAATAAAAAACCGGAAGAAACTTATCTGGGGCAACAGAAGTAAAGAGTGAGAAGCTCTCGTAAACAACAAAATAACTAAGAGATCTATGTGCGGTCGGTCACGGTCAGCAACTTTGGAAAAAGAAGTGTGTATAAAAAAAGTCGCACACATTAAACCATCTATCATGAGCGAGCCAACAAAACAACAAAGTTGGTGGAAGTGCATTTACCATTTTTACCCGACTTTAATCGGTTTTATATCATGCTCATCCGCCCTTTGGCATTCTCCTCACTCACTTCTGCACAGTCCCAACTTTTTTTTTCGGAGACACGCATCTTACTCCTCCGGAAATTATTAAATGGCAATGCAATATATTTCTGGACTAGGGAACTAACTTATCCACGATTCATTCACCAGAATGATGGACTTGTTGTTTTCATCTTTTGACTTTAGCTGTGCTCCTTCAGCAAAAATAACACTACAATGATGACGATCCAGGATGATCATGTCATGGGCATTATCGTCAGTAGCATACATTAGCATGGAAAAAGATAATCATTTACTTCAGTATTTCTCTACGTACATCATTATGGAAAAAGACCCTTTTCTGCAACACAATATTACGCTGCAGAGTCCAACCGCGTGTGTGACTACTTCTCCCGTTTTTATGCTGACTTTGTTGACAATCACTGTTTTTACGAGATGGCTGCCGCAGCAGCAACTTGAGTATCTAAAAGTCGGATTTTGACGTAAGTTTCACTTGTGTGTTTTTTTGTGTGAGTGTGCCTAACGGATTTTCCGTTTTTCCGGTTGCCCGTCACATCTCATCAGCTCCCGGATACATTAAGAGTGTTGGGGAAATACTGGGAGAGGAAGATGAGTGCGAAACTGTATTATTATTATTATTATATGTAGATAATGCTGTGTCATTTCTGCTCCGTTATTATTATGCATTTGTAATTATGATTTCCATGAAACGCTTCAATGTCAATGCCGATTTCATAGTCGACTTCCCAACGCAAAAATAATGTAATGACGTCTTTTCTTCTTGCACAAGCCGAATAAGTTGAGGATATAATAAAATTATAATGAAGTCATTTCATGGAAGCGACTGTGGTCGCCACGACGTACAACAATAAAAAGATATTCATAAATCTAAGTCAACAATTAAATATGTTGGTCGGACTAAACTCGTTTCCCTTTATAAATCCAACACTACTTTTAGCTTAATTTATTTTAAGGAATAATTGTTTGGATAATGAAAGAAAACATTGAATATTTTTACTTACCCTTGTGGGGCATTGGGTCAGAGCAGTTGGAGGTGGAATGGTGGGAGTTTGTGCCCGGCCATGAGGCAACGGGCGAGATCTGGGATGCTGGCAGTATGATTTTGACGCCTGGTTAACTTCCCGGCCACACAATAAATATATCTACCTACACTTCCTGGAAGTAACGACCACGGGAAAACGTGAATGCAATGAAACACCACTCTAGTTTCCAGTGATAATTTCTTTCAATGAAATTCACTACGAAAAGAAAAATTCTACTTGTGCACTTGACTTCTGCAGCAGATTTTGCACTTTAAATCAAGAGCAGTCTCCGGAGTTTTATTTTATATTTAACACAACCTCTCAGACTTTAATTCACTGTGAATAAGTTATGTCACTAAAAGTTTAAAATGTTGGCAGAGTCGATGTCTTTCTGCCGATCGAATAATAAAATCACACGGTCACAACCAAAAACTATCCCGTGAAACAGTGTTCACTTTCAGTTACTCAAACAAACTCCATGAAAATAATGAAGCTGGACATTGTCAATTAATTACACTGCACTTTTTGTATATTTTATTTTGTGACATTCAATCAGTTTCCGAAAAGGATCCCACACTGCGGCACAAAGTTTTCATATACTTTCCCGAAAGTTAAAAAAACAGAAAACAAGCTCAAGCAGGCAAGACTGCAAGCTTCTCTCTCGAATTACAGGAAAGAAACAAAGGGAAAGAAAAAATCACACTGAACGTGGAATTTCCGTGGAAAAAATTCTCGAGACGGGAGAGAGGAGGTGTTATTTTTTCCCTGAAAGTGCTCCGCTCGCTCTTCTGGGACTGAAGGGCTATTTGGGAGCGAGCATGGATTTCCTAGACACACACTCACACGACGACCACGAGCAGTCACACACGAGAAGGAAACACAAACCTAGCTCTCCTGTTCTCCAACAAGAATGACTGAAGTGTCTGGGGAAATATGAGGGAAGATTACATTTTTTGTGAGCAGAGCAGCAGGTTATATTTTCTTGCCTGGAAATTGTTAAACATGGGAACTACCGGAGACAAATTTTTTTTGGTGATCATCACATTATGATTATTATTATGCTAGCAGAAGATGTCGAGAAATATAATGCAGGAAAAACTCCACGAAACTAAGCAAACAACGGTTTTTCTTCTGACCTGACAAAAAAAAACATCGGACACAAACGAACAAGGTGCATTCTACGTTTCGTGTGTGAACAACGCAACGCTGGTGTTCATGCACGTCCAGCAGTTTACATACGCCATAGTGCCTATTTTTGCTGTTGAGGCTCTTCTGGAAAATGCACGGGCGATGCAGAAGCAAGCATCTCGTCATGTGTTTTGAAGAGCCGCCTTCTTCACCGGCCCGTTCCAGCCCCAATCCCGTTATATCTGTCAAAGTGCTGCCCAATCCTCAGGCTTCTCGTCCCATTGCTCCGGCCTCACCACGTTCAAAACTGGATGCTTAGTTTTGTTGTACCCACTTCACTTCCCAAGCAAAGTGACTGCATCAAGTGAAACCTTTTTTTCTAACTTGTCTGTTTCTCTTTTGGTCTCGCTGCTGCTGCTTCCCCTGTTGTCATTTTTTGGATGGATGCATGCATGATGGACTTAAGAGTGGTGCGTTGTTGCAGTTTGGCTCTGCTGCTGCTCCTATCTTTTCCTCTCGTCGCTCACAATGGTTTTCCTTTGCAAAGGGAAACTGTGAAATACCATGTTATTGTATTAATATGACTATTGTTGTCGGTTCATTTTACTTTGCTACTACAATGTAGTGCTGTGGCGGCGGCGGCGGTGTGCTTGTCACAGAAGGAGAAAGAAAACAGGAAAAGAAAGATTGTAATGATATGATAAACTGAGGAACTGAATGAGCCCTTTACTACACATTTTTCTTTGAACTGGTTTTTTGTCTTAACAACTTTATCCTAACTTATTTGTCAAGATCACAAATTTTTTGGGGTGATACTTTCGTAATTGGTGCATGAAGTATGCAAGATGAGCATGCATTCTCTGAGAGGAAAGAAATGTAAATCAATGAAGATGAATAAAATTGATCAATACTACGTATTGTTTAGCTCTGCAGCTCGTCGTGAGTAAATTTATCAGTGGAGTTTATATTGGAGGATCTTGCATTGCCCCAGTTTGTTTTTCAAATAAAAAAGGATGAGTACGTAAAAACTCTAAAACGACAGTCCTTCACATTCGGAGATAGATAAATAAAGTGCGTGTAATGTAACATTTAATTGATGCGAGTACACCATCATCGTTTTAAAAACGTATTTTGTGTATTTAGTAGACCATGCTATTCAATTTGATTTGTTCAATCCATCATAACAATTAACATACAACACTGGCTGGGTGTGTGTTTATATGAATTAGTTGAGAGATTTGTTTCGGTTGCGGAATGTGCTACATCCTTCTCTATCCTTACGAAGAAGTAGTTGAGTAAATTAATTGAGGCAGAATAATCGCCTCCTGTATTATTATTGCATCTCCACAGTTGTTATTGTTCATCAGTATGGTGAATATTTTTTTAAAAACTTAAAATGTCCATCAACATTATGCAGAACCACCGCCAAACTGAAGTTTTCGTTGGTCCTAGATGTCCTTTCCATGTTTTTTTTTAAATCTTGAATAAAAGTATTTTATTATTCAGAAATCTCAACAAACGAAAAAACACAACAAGTACATACATATAAGTGTAGAGTAATTTCTGGGATTAAATATTTTATCTTACAGGTTTGTTGGAACGAAATTCCTGTATTACAAACAAATTGGAGATATGGGGGAAAGTATGAATGTAAAAAATGAAAAATAATTATTTCCCCTTCTATTCTTCATGTCTTTCTGATTTCCATAGATTGAAATGCTGAAAGCGTAGGTTCCTCATTTTTCTTGACTAGTTGATTGGAAGAGGAGAGTGGATGTACAAACCTCTTGAAATCTACGAAGTTGTTAAAATATCATTACTTGGATTTGAATCCACTGCAAACCGCAAGGTTTGTATACGCAGCCAAGTACATACATTACATCCGTACGTGTGCGTCCATTTTTTTGTGTGTTTTAAAAAGAAAAAGGAATCCTTCCATCAATTCGTCCCTGCAATCGTCTTCCAATATTCCTTGTAGTTTGTACACAACATATGCATTATTTTTATATTTTTTGGCAAAAAAAATGTTGAAAAGGAACGAGTAAGTGAACGAGCAAGTGAGTAGGGTTGAGTTGAGTGAGTGAAAAGTTTTTATATTTCTCTCTTCTGAAATGGAATCATTAAATTTTTCCACCTCGTGGTTATGTTTGAAGGATCTCCTGATGGGTGTCATAAAGGTGCGCTCGATTGTGTTGAGTGGTCATGTAGAGCAAACTCTACAAGCACAATCATCCGTGAAAAATGCACGCTGTTCAAGTGCTCTGCGCCTCTCCTTTCACTCTTGCCCACTTTATAACAACTTCCTGCCCTACCCATGCTCTACAATAATCTCCAAAAATACAATAATATCAACTAATATGCATGCATACGCATTGATGTGAGGGATACCCTAGATGCATTTAATATCATTATTCGTATTCCTATATTTTATTTATTTTTAGCTTTCGATTGTACGAGGTCTTGTACGCCGTTGTCGGCGAGCTTGCAAGCATGTCCGCCAAAATAATCTTTTTTGTGAAGTCAAAATGTATTGGTACGCTAATTAAATGCTTTCAGTAATTACAAAATATTATTAAGCAAGCCTATGAAAATCCTCTATAAATTGTTGAATTTTAATAAAATTTTCATAAATAAATTGAATCTCATCAAAGCATTGCAGTTTGTTGATGATTTTTCTAACTCTTTCCAAATCTATTTTCTAACGTGCCAGGATTACTTTGTTATGTTTATCAGGATGTTGGTGGAGGAATCTTAATAGAAATGACATACCAATAGAATGCCTCTGAAACCCCTCAGAAATAGTTATAGTACATATTCATGGTTTTATAAGTTGTACGCATTACGTCTTTACAATATTTTTACCATAATAATAATAACGGACGGATGCTGAAACACTTGGTTTGATTTTTTTATCATTTTTATTTCATCCTGTAAAAGAAAAAAAAAGTTTGCCGGATTCATCACCATCATTTGGACGAACGAGGAAATCAGGCAGATTTTTTTCCTCTATTTTTGCTCGTTTTTAAATGGATCCACTCAAGCCTTAAAAGATTGTGTGCGTATGTGCTGCTGCTGTGTTGAATTGGACGAGAACGTAGAAGAAAAAAAATTGTACTTCATGCTGTTTCATGCAAGCAAGCTGACGGACGACGACCAATTCAGAAAATAAAATACTCCACTTTACCTATTGGTTTGTATGCATGCATGCCACAGGCTTTTCTTCATACTTCGATGATCTTATTCAATGTGAATTATTATTTTTTGGTTGGACTTTGCCAGAAATATTCAACTTGAAGTTACCTCATCAATATATATCTTTATGCACACAGTGGCGAGCACCACATTCGAAAAAAAAATTCTAACTGGAACAAAATGTTCACTCTTATTAAACACACACAATAGTAATTTATAATTATATGTCTAAACACAATTCATCAAGTTTTAGTGTGTCCTGGAAGATTTATATACTCTTTTGTTAAGTTATACTTCTGTCTTTTTATTCAGCATATTGTCAACCGCCATTTGCTTTGAATGCAGATTACAACTTCGTGCACTTTGCACAAGTGGGCATTTCTAATAGTTTTTAAACAAACAACAGAGGCATCACAAACGCGAGTAAATGCATTCAACATTGTTTTGCCTTCTCAGATTCATGCCCTTTACTGTCATTATTTCGGCACTTCAGTTTACACTATATTTCAGTAAAATTAGTTCACTTTTCATTTTCGACTCAGAAGTGTAGTTAGACATAAGCCGCATTGTTTTAGGAAACCATCATTCTCTCATGTTAATTAATAGCATCATGGTACATTCATAATTAAGACTCTTTGATAGTGTCGTTCCCGTAGAAGCTTCAGAACCGAATTATTCATTGGAATGTATTTTTTTGCAGAAATAACCCGTCCAGGTCAAATTTTACAGGGTAAAAATGTAATGGGATCCAATCAGGTTAAAAAAAATTCTTTTTGGTTCAGATTGCTTGCAATGCCAAACATTAAATGGATGCATGGGAAAATGCAAAAATTGCTTTGATCAGGGAATACCCACAAATGGTTTCCTATCCATGAGAAAGGGCTTTCTCTTTTTTTTTACTGAAGTTTGAGAAACACCACTGGAGTGCGGCTGAATAGTGCTGAACTCTGAGGGTGGTGCACGACTTGGATCTTTCGCATGCAAAAAAAAAATAAGTCGCACGTAAAAACTGAAATGTTTCCATGCAGGTTGATTTACTCACTTCTCTGCTGTGTCTTGTTATTCCTCTATTGTGTTTGAGTGTAAAACTAAGCCCAGAATGGGACGGGACAAAAAAGACAAGAGACCATGAAGGGATCACCGCAAGCAGAACAAAAAGAAAGAGAATAGGGAGGAAAAAAGCACGTCGGCCACAGTTAAGGAAACCGACGCTACAATTACCGTCTTTCTTTTCTTTTTGGGGAACACGGGTCGGCCGGTTCTTTGCTGTGCTCTCAGTCTCTTTTGCACGGGACCTTAGCCGTTTAGCATGACCATTGTAAAGTCTGTGTTCATTATGCATTTTTTGGTACAAGTATTTATTGTTGTAATCATTATATGATTATTATTTTCCATCGTATTTCATTCTTCTCTCGTCCCTCCGCAGAGGAGAGAAAGAAAGAAGAGAATTTGTAGTGCACACACACGGTTTCCAAAGACGTCAGTCAAAAAAATTGTAAAGTCTTTCCTTTCTTCTATTTTTTGTGAGGCAACGGGACATTTTATTTAATCCATATATTAACGTGTCTCCGACATGAGGTTCATGAAAAGAACTGGGCCGACCGGAACACTACAGAGAGAAGAGTGTAAGTCAACGTTACGAGGCTTCGGTAAGGGAAGGCAACAAGTTTAACATTTTGTTCAAATGCAATTACATGACCATTTATGAATTACTGTTTGTCTCCATCCCGTCATTCATTAAGTCATTTTGTTTGACAATGTACCCATCCATTTCCAAGTTCATGGATATAGTTGTTATGATGGGAAGAATTCGTTCTGCCGTCCATTGTCTGCTCCCTCGAAACGGCACAGCACATAAAAGGGAAGGCCGAACAAACAAAAAAGCGAGAGAGAGAGAGAGCGAAAGAGAAGGAAAATCAAGAAGAGAATGAACGACTAACTGCGAGAGTGACTGAATGATTGAAAGGAGACAAAAGATGAGACCAAAAAATGTCTTTGTGTGTGATATGATGGTTGCGTACGAGCAAGGGGAAACTATATTTTTACCTGAAGCTAACATTAAGCCATTGTGATGGTAGTATCGAGTCAGTGAATATGTTGTTCGGAGACAATGACACTCTGTTGCGTCCTGTTGACACGAAGGCCCACCTTGCCCAACCTTTTCCAACCTTTTTCCACCCTGTCGGCAGGAGTCTTCCCAGACGAATCCTGTGACGAGCTGTGTCCAGCAGTGATCTCTCAAGTTGACCAAAAAATGTCTTTGTGTGTGATATGATGGTTGCGTACGAGCAAGGGGAAACTATATTTTTACCTGAAGCTAACATTCATTTTTTTTGCTGAATGAAAAATTCACCTGTGCCTTTTCTCTTTCGATTTAGCCATTGTGATGGTAGTATCGAGTCAGTGAATATGTTGTTCGGAGACAATGACACTCTGTTGCGTCCTGTTGACACGAAGGCCCACCTTGCCCAACCTTTTCCAACCTTTTTCCACCCTGTCGGCAGGAGTCTTCCCAGACGAATCCTGTGACGAGCTGTGTCCAGCAGTGATCTCTCAAGTTGACCAAAAAATGTCTTTGTGTGTGATATGATGGTTGCGTACGAGCAAGGGGAAACTATATTTTTACCTGAAGCTAACATTCATTTTTTTTGCTGAATGAAAAATTCACCTGTGCCTTTTCACCCACCTTGCCCAACCTTTTCCAACCTTTTTCCACCCTGTCGGCAGGAGTCTTCCCAGACGAATCCTGTGACGAGCTGTGTCCAGCAGTGATCTCTCAAGTTTGGTCTTTCATTCAAGAGCGAAACAAAAACGTTTTGATCGTGTGACTTCACTCGAGGAGAGATTGTGTGAGACGCTTTCACAACAAGTTACATGCATATACTTACCTGTGTTCCCCATCTTCTGCAGCAAAATAATAAAAGTGCTTGTGGATACTGATTAGGTTTTTATACTTTTATTTGTCATCACACATACTCGTGTGAACAAGGATGAGTGGTTTTCTTTGTCAAGTCGTGGTTAACAAGTGTTGCTTTACATACTTATAAAGTACATATAACTCCCCTTGTCATCTTTTAATTGTTTATAAGTAACATTATAAGTTTGGGGTAACCTGATCAATATGAGACAACTGTACAAAACTCCACAACTATTTTGGACTGTCCCAAAAAATTATGAATATCATGAAGTTATACATTGTTGAAAATCTTGACAGAGGAAACAAGCAAAGGTTGCAAACCCACTGCATTTTCTAAATTCAGTGGCAAAAAATTAATGTATCAAATCTAAGATGCTACCACAAGATCTTAGTTGGTGTGATTCATACAATCAGAGTTCTTTAATAAAAATTAATAAACACAAGTTATTACTGTTATTATGATGCATTTACTGCTTCATAAATGTAGAGAAATAATTCATGACCATTTAGGCATATACCATATAGCATGATGTAGTTTGCATTGCATCATTGATTCTATCTAAACCTCGCGAATAAGCACAGTTATAATGTATGCTTTCTATCTATCAAAATAGAAAGGAAAGCAATATTTTTGTGTTGTGTAAATGACGGTTCCTCAAAATAATAGGAAGTGCATTAAAAAGATGAATTATTCGACAGTCTCTAGAAAACAACGGATCCAATTGCTCGGGTAGAATCCACAACTGCTCTCAATCAAGCTTAAATCTTCATCTGCACCTTGGGCGATAATTTTCATTGGAACACCGTCCCCATTACCAGTAAAACACAAGCACAAAAAACATAAATTATGTTTTCCTCACATCATGTCACCCGAAAGGCCAGAAAAGGGGAATCATGTATGTAATCAAATTAGTTATCACATTGTTATCAGTTACTTATGTAAAAGATGCAATATAAACAGCGGCGGAAGGATATGTCCCGCTGCAACATACGGGACACCAGATGAAGAATGACTTTACTCACGAATCGCAGGACTAATGCGCTCACTGGCTGACATGTTGTCAAACATGACCTATAACATTTCCATGGCGCTAACGTAGCAGGAAACACAGTTAGAT
>JAHZNF010002698.1:0-17569 GCA_027744215.1 Troglopedetes dispersus
ACATCTCTTCCGAGAATAAAATATGTGCATACAAAAAAGAAACATTAAACATTGTCTGAAATTTTAGTTAAATATTGTTTAAATTTTTAATTTTGGTAATCGTGTGCTGTGATAAAGTTTTAGAAAATAATGTTCTATAAAATACATTTTACGAAACCACTGTTTGTTAAATTAGCATAGTTTTATTTGTTTTCATAAAGATGTCGATCTATTGGCGATATGAAAATAATGTGTGTTATCACTAGAAAGCACATATAATATGAGTTTTCATGATCATCTCAGATTGATTCAATATTCTGAAATCTGTTCATTAAAGAATTCTCTAAAACAAATGTAGTTTTGAAGTTTTCAAAAATTAAATACCTACATATATATTACTTTGCTTTATGAAAGTAGATTTATGCTGGCGAGCTATTTACGAACATACATATTAAAACTAAAATATGAAATATGAATTGTCTGAAGTGAATCAATTAGGATAACGTTGGTACATTTAATTAGGATGCTACCATTGTTCAGTTATACTTGTTGCTTTATTCTTATGTTGTCATGAAGTGCTCTGTACCAACAGCTTCACAAATTGTTCATTCTAGTTTCACATGAAAATCACACAGAATATCACGGTATGATTGAAAGTAATGATGACTTTAGTTAAAGAGTAGATATTGAAAGAGCCAATTATGAGCCTGAATTTGGTGTACACATTTCAACAATTTTATTTGCATTGCCGGATATCACAATGGAGTAATAGCAAGCAAGCATGAAAGCCAAAGTGTCCATTACTTTGTTCTGTGTTTACAATAATTTTTCCGTCTGAAGAAACAGAACTCTTCACATGAAGTTTTTCCACCACTTATTAGTGCATTATTTATCACAAGCCCTTTGCCTCGTGATAACTTCTCGAGTAAGTATCTCCGCATGTGAAATTTCGAATTTCACGAAAAATTAAACTAGTGCACACATACGACTCATCATAATCATAAAAGAATACAACAATGAAAAATTGTTAAACTACCTTATTATGGCAGAACGGAAGGATGTGGTTTGCTGTTTTGGCTCACGTGAGCATAATTTTTTTTGGAAAATATATAATGAAATGAAATATATATTTTTTGAAACAATCATAAATACGAAGGAATTTATTACCACAAAATGGAAGGGAACCAACCAAAAAGGCGAGTTTTCTACAAACTATAAAGTACAAGAGGACGTAACAGCACTTGTCAAGTTTCAAGTAATTAGCTTAACCAGCCACATAATAATGAAATGGCCTTAAATCACGCAACCAATTTGTTACAAAAAATTCCTAAAAAAGAATCATCTCACAATTATCATCGCAAACGAAAATGTACGGGAAGCATGAAAAGTTCCATAATGAAAAGGTACAAAAATGATACACCCAGCCGTGAAACCATAAGCCAGTAATAAAACCTTTGAATGTGTGCGTGCGTCCTTTCCACTCTTTTTTAGGAAAATATTTTTTTATCAATTGTTGGTTTTTCCCTTTGTTAAGTCAACACATACTCTCATCTCGATGCGCAGAAACAAGCAGATTACCAGAAATCATTATCATTTTTGCGCTTATGTTCGGCCATATGCTTGTTGAAACACGTATCTTCCTTAAAATTGCAGGAGTCCTTAAAAACACATTATTTATACTTGTTGCCAAAACTCAGGATTTTTTGTCAATAATACAGAAACGATCCGTAACCCTTCTAAATTCCTCAATTATACCGCTTCCCATTTGTTTGTTTTATGAACTCAGTTTGTTCTATTAACCCGACATTTTCTCGGTTCGGTTGCTCTTCTTACTCAAAACTTCACACATGGCTGAAACTTCATTTTCCTGTTTTCACAAATAATTATAGTCATTGAACTGGCCAAATTGTGGCAATTTGTTATTTCACAAAACGGTCATTTAATTTCCCGCATGAAAACTTGTTGTGTTTGGGTGAACAAAGTTTTTCTACCGCCTCTTTCCTTGTTAGCCAAATGACGATGAAATGAAAATAACCATTTACATCACATTGGTGCTCTTGGGTCCTTTACTAACTTAAAATGACTTATGTCGAGATGTTGAATCTTGTCATTTGGCAGTAATACTGAGAAGCATTTTTTTTAGACTTCTTCAAATTATGAAACTCGCACTGCACCAGCAACAAATGGTGCTCATTTCATTTATCTCTCCGTATCATTACAGAACGGTCGACGACAGCGGTTGCATTGTATTATTGACATAAAACTTGATAATAGATCATTATTCCTTTCCTACAAGGCAGAAAATTACAGAGTCTCATGTTAGACACGAAATGATAAGCAAACATGATTAGCTGCACGATAGGCGAAAATTCTTTGAGTTCATTTTTGCTCGATGATGGTAAATTTGACATGATGAGTATGATTATGGATATTTTACGGGATGAGAGTTTCACCTTTTCTTGCAAATGTGATATGTGCATTATTATTGGATAATAACTTGTGTGATTTTTGGCTTTGTCCCAACAAGACTTTTATTTACTGCATCTTTCAATTTGATACTCTTGAGAATTAGATTTTCAATTCAACAAAATAGCAAAATATTTTGATCTTGTCGAGTGCGGATTCCCATCAAGATTCTTTTTCGAAACAACAGTAATTTTTTTATTTGACATGCAGCTATTGTACTCACTCAGATTATTGTTTTCAATAAAAAAACATTGTGGTTGGTTTCACCAATATTTTTACAATTTGTCAGAAATGGATTCATGTTCATGTCCAAGTTATGCACATCCTTTAGAAAGATTCCTTACTCTTTATCTCCAAATAGCATGTTAAAAGTTAAAGGATTGTAAATATCTCAAATCGCCCCGATCTCTGGAATCTGTTGTAAAAGGTAAAAATTTGATACATAGAACCAATAATGCAGAATGATATGAAGATTAGGAGGCTTGTAGTAACATTCTCCAAATTTTTTTGCCACATTAAGTACACATTGTTGTTTTTGCAAGTGAACGAATTAAAATTCCATCCTCAGCTTGACTCACGTAGTACTTCTGTCCTGAACGTCTGACATCACTTAAATCTCCATAATAATGTCGTAATATCTATTTCAAGAAGTGGGCTTCTCTCTCCTCAAGAATGAAACGTTTTTGTTTGATGCACATATTTATTCAAATTTTAAAATAATATCCCATAAAAGCATGATTTACTAAAACGGAAACATTTGTTTCACGCTGTGCACCTACATTACTAAAGGAGCAGCAAAACACATACAAATACTATATCTTCTGAACATTGATTCTCGACCTGCTCACAGTGATGCGAAGATTCATAATAGAAAAATCTTTTTATCAAAATCTCCTCTGTTACAAAAACAAACTTCTCTTCTGAACTCTTTATGCAAATTTAAGGGGAAAAAGTCATGTTACATTTCAAAAAACCAAGATGTACACATGTGCACTCTCTACACGTCTTTATTATTCACAAGATCAGTTTCCAACAAGCTTTTTTGTTCCTCTGCAAAAAAAAATACTTTTTCATTCCATCCTATTTTACAGTCCTTAGTTAACGTTATCATTATGCATGTAAAGTTGAGTTGAAGCCAAAAAGCCCCTTGCTTTGTATTATTAAGAGAATCGAGAAAAATGTATTCCTTTTTTATACTTATCTTTTTAAAAAAGTAGCTGACAGCTTAGCATGAAGTCAGTCAACCAACAGCAGGAATCAGATTTATTTATTAGCCTTCTTCTCCTTGTATTTTCCATTCCATTCAAGAATAAAAAACGTCCAAACCTAAATGAAATCAGAAAGGGAACGGTGAGTAAAGGTTTGAGCATAAATATGTAAAATGGGAAAGGAAAAAGTGGAACTTTCATGCGTTAAATGTATTCTTCTGAAAAAATGCTCATACACATATCGTTTTTGAGGTAACGTCACAGGGGGCCAGTGTCATACATTTGCATAATCAAATAAATATCAGTTACGATACTTCGCTACCATTTTAAAATGTGAGGGAAAAAAACGATTCCAATTTTTCCCTTTTTTCACCAAACACATAACTACCTACTCAGTTTTTCAGCAAATAAATTAGTTCTATAAAATCATTACACTCCTTAATTCGTTTCACTTTTCAATTTCAATCTTATTTCCAACACATTTCAGTTCCTCACCCGTCCTGACATTTATTCCAGTTTACCTCATCCACAAAAGGTTTCCTTAAATTTAATTAATGAGGTCAGTTTCCCCGAACTGAAACCAAGTCCATGTCACTTTTACTGTCCTCTGAGTGCACATTACAGAGACAAAGTGCGCATCCTACGAACATAATAAATAAATAGACGATTATGCTAAATCATTTTCGGAGAAGTTTTTTTTATTCAAACGCCATATTCTATTTTCCAGAAAAAGAAGATGATTTTGGTGGTACGGTAGTGCGCTTTTTTAGTTTCGAAGATTTATTTTGATCGCTGTTGCTACTGCTTCAACTACTACACAGATGAAAATACTACGCTATTATTATCATAACAATATTCTCAAGTTGTACTGAACTGGAGCATTTTTTTAAAAGCTGGACAGTCTGTAGGAATGTCGTGAGTTTTCAGAATGGTTAAGCGTCTTTCCTTAAAAAAATACCACACACAAAGTCATGTCAAACTTATGTCCACTCTTGGAAATTCCTTTCGCTTTCACAGAAAGGATAAAGTCTCCCTTATCTTCTTATTTTAAAGGGACCTGATTGTTGATTGGTTAGTCTCACAGAGATAGCGGGTATACCACTACTCATCTTTTCGCTAAATCATCTCAGTTGCTCACATGATAAAAAATTCGGGAAAGAAAAAAAAACAGGCAAAAAATGATGACATAGTTTTACGATGTGCGATCCTACATACAATGTACGTAATATTAGCTTCCACTTGTGAAAATGTAAGTGGTCCATTTTATGCAGCATTATATTATAACTTCTCCATTATTTTTTTTTGCAAAAGGAACAAAACGCTGAAGTTTATAAGCAGCACACTCTCGACTGTCTTTGTCTAAGCCCAAGAAAAATGTATATTTATTTCTTTTTTCACTTTTTCTCAGTGGTATGGTCCGGACACACGATATAAGTAACGGCGTCATCATCAAAGCACACATACACATTCGGAGCAAGAGAACGAGAGAGAAAAAGTAAAGATTGAGCTTTTCTCTTTTTCTCTCGTGCTTTTTTTAAAAAACGAAGAAAGTGGAGGAGGAGAAAAAAATAAATGGCCTTTTCTTTTAGCTGACAAGGAGATAAACGGGAGTTGAAGTGAAAATGGCTCAGGTTTTTTTTTCCTTCAGTGCTCCCTCTGGACTTTCGTAGTCCACTCCAAACAGTTGACAGTTTAAATGGTTGTCTTTTAACTCTTGTGAGTATTTTTTTCTGTAGAAAGACAAAGAGAGAAGACGCAGTGCCCTTAGTCATGTGCTTCTTTACTATTTTATCTTTTTGAAGCTGGAAATACTGCTTCGGAAAGACTCTTATTTTTTGGTGAAATTTGAAATGCACAAATTTATTGAATCAGTTAAAATGTGTACAATAGAACACAAGAACGAGCTAGGACTCAGTAAAAAATAAAGATTACGGTACTCCCCGCTTGCATTTGCATTAACTCATGAAAATAAGTATTATGCATGTTACATTCAGAAATACAGAAAAGGTTTCGAGCGAAGTAATCAAACATTGATATGTCTATTTTAAAATCCTCGCGTTTTCCTATACTCAGACTTTCCTGACATCACAATAATATTCTCACAGTCTTTAGGTTTGGCCCTTTAAGCGTTCCTTCTGGATAAGGGATAAGCTTTGATTTCATCACCTGATAAGCACATCCTAACTGTCGTGGAATCAGGCAGCCCAATAATTGATTGATGGTTGATAATTCAGGTGTCAATTGTAATTTAAGAATTGAAAACGGAACTCAATTCGAATGTTCTGGAAAAAAATGTCAGATTTTATACAGTTGGTGTTGGAAATTAGGTGCCAGTCACAAGGAAATACAAGTTCACTTTCTTTATATTCACTCTTCCAAAGAATAAGCGAGTATATGAATTCATCCACCTGTCAAAGGCAAACAGATTTCGGTTTTCAGTTCAAAATATTCATTGTCAGTCAGTCAGCCAGTCAGAGGAGGAGCTAAGTAATTCCTTTCGAATTAAATAAAATAGTCGATATTTATTATCTGTACATCCCTGAAAGCCAGACTGACTCGAGTGAAAGGAAGGCACAAGAGAATTTTGGCACGTCAAAAGAAATCTTGAGGAGGATTCATCAACAATCCACATGCCTCCCTTCTCAAACCATTTGTAATCGAACAAAAAATATCTGACAACTATTTTATAGGTTTGAGAGGGTTTTTTCTCAACAATGAAAAAAATGCAAAGTTATGTACCTCATGTAATTCATGAATTTTACATGGAATTTTATTCATGGAAAGGAGTAATATTAGTTTGATGCAAGAAAAATGTAGTCTAAAATATGACAGATGTTCCAAAATAAAAATGTTAGACGTTTTTATGCTCAGCACATTTACGTCTTCTCAAGAGCCTGAGTTACAGTGCCAGATGCCAATAGCGTGTGAAGTTGATGCTTAATTTGCGCTGCTTTTGTTTCATATTTACGTTCCATCTCATTGTATTGAGCAAGTCGTTGGTGGACTCAAATAGTAAATTATGCATGGGTTAATGCAAAACATGAAAGCAAACTTGAGCCACTTCAACAAACCACTTTACAAAACACCTAACAAGAATCTACCCCCAAATTACTGTGCAAAAAAGTTGTGTTGCTTATTAAAAACCTAAACATAAACGACGAGTACCAGAAATGTATTTATAAATTCCTGCATAAGAATTTGCCCAAATAAAAAAACTGTACAAAATCAGGATTTTAGAACAACAACTTTGTTTTTATTATCATTATTACGTAATAATATTAGCATTATCCTTTATCATAGTATTTCGTAAATGAATTAAAAGTGGATCGATATACCAAGTAAAGTTACCGATCCAATCTTCCTGCTTGCTTCTTACCATTTCTATCGATATCTCTTATTGACATTGTAATTTATAGTAATAGTTGTAGGTCAATAATAACGTAATTATCATAACTGTACGCACAGCAGTAAGAGTAGTAGTAGTAATCATATTATTAATAAAATTTTTCTTCCTTCTACGTAGACGTGTGTATAGCAATCCTCACATAAAACAATAGTATCGTAAATATTCTGTTTTTAAATCCATATTAACGTTTTTACGGTTACGTGTACGTACTTGTAAGGTAATGTATATTTTGTTTTATAGTATAGTAGAATTTTTTGTTTTATTGTAGAGAGATGCTCAATATATATATATTACATATGAACATATATAATACTACATTTATTAGATTTAACTACAAAGATTATGTTACTCTACCTCTACTGTACATCATTGTAAATTTTTATGACAATAATAATAATAATAATAATTGTAATAATAATAAAAACTCACTAAACTCTACACGCGACAATTATGTACTTTGTATATTCCATAATAAACGTAAAATACGTATAATATTCATCATTGTTATGAATGAACTGATAATTTCCGCTACTCCTACAAACTATTCTGCTGTATTAAGTGTTCTAATAAAACTTTACAAGTATTATTATTATTATACGGTATTCACAGAATATATATGACAATTTCATTTTTTTTAAACTTATAAATTAACGTGTGTTGTAGGGACTTGATTACCTTTTCCTTAAACCTATAGTGTACGTATTTTCATGTGTGTACAATTTACCACGAGCACTATAATTAAAAGTTTTATTAGCTACCTCACACTAGTATAAATTATTATGATTATTAAAACGGTGTAATTAGGTAATTATGTACGCTATAGTTAATTACAATGATACATTAATGTACTGTGATGGGTTTTACATGTACACGTTCATCTTTTTTTTTGTTTACAAAGTGTCGAGTCGCGGTTTGATTTTCACTTTAAAGTGTTACTCGAATTTTGAGGGATTCCATATTTTACCTATACATTCTTTACACACATGCATTCCAAGGGAGTCATTTAGTTTCTAGGATTTGCCGCATATTTGTCATGTAATTAGTTTATGTATTTATATCATTGTACAACAATAATAATTAGGTAATTGAATTTATTATGTTTTGCGGGCTACTCATATTCTCTGGAAACTTCTGTGATTCAACAAGGTCGGTTTGTGAAAAAACGATGTAATAATTTAAACTCATCCAAGTTATGGTATTGTTTGATAAGCAACGAAACAATTTATAAATACCCTGTTGATACAAATATTTGAATGATTCTTAGCAAAAACGTGTTTCGTGTGTATTGATTTGATTGCAAAAACACAAACACAAGTTATCATTATTCTTCTCGAAAAAGGTTATTGTAAGGTGAGGAGGTACAAAAACATGAAGTGAGCAGAATGAAGCAGAAGAGGAGAGGAAGTGGAAAAGGGTGTCGTATATAATTTTCTCACAGATTTGTTCTGAATTTCACAAGAGTTAATTTTGACCTGTTTCCTAATTAGTTCCGAACTGAGTCACATTTGTAACTTATTTTTTTTAAATCGTATAGCATTGTCTCACAGTTTTGTTTAAAATTTCAAGTAGTGAAAAGTGTGTGAAGTAAAAGTGTAATATATATGGACACATGATGTTACAATTAGTATACTTTACGAAAGCGAAAGATTCAGAGTGAAATTGCATTGTTTCATTTTTTCGTGTGTGTTTATATAGCCTGTGCAGTTATAGACCTTACATTTAATCGTATATCTTCAGAAGTCACATTGGTTTTTTTTACTTCAATCAATGTCGATTGAACTTGTCGTTTGTGATATATGTAATCAATATAGTTATTACCAGGAAAAGGAGAAAGTGAAGTAACCAATCAATTTGTAAGAAGTTTATACAAATTCGTCCTAATTTAGATTTTTATGTAAAATGTTATATCATACGTTATGATTCTGACTTTTTAAAAAATGAGTTATTATTTCATCTACTAAAAAGGTTGTAGAAAACTTTCAATTGGTTTACATTACTGAACTCAATCTTCCTATTTTCAATAAAATACGTATGAATTTTGACAAACACAACAGTTATTGTTTTTTTCAATCATCTCATTCCTCACGAAAATTTTAGAATGATCTCTGAAACAGAAGTAATAATTTCATCTACTAAAAAGGTTGTAGAAAACTTTTAATTGGTTTACATTACTGAATTCAATCTTCCTATTTTCAATAAAATATGTATGAATTTTGACAAACACAACAGTTATTGTTTTTTTCAATCATCTCATTCCTCACGAAAATTTTAGAATGATCTCTGAAACAGAAGTAATCTTCAGTAGTACAGGGCATATATATTTTGGCAGTTGAAACAACCACATGTCTCAAGTCACCCCACAGTTCCCTCCGAAGAAGTTCTTTGACACTACAAAACCAATTTAAAAGAATTGACGACGGACACACCGAAGTGAACCAGTTTAACACGTGTCGTGAAACAATATTGATAAGAGTACACTATTTCCTACAATAATAATAAATCGGGTAACTTTTGGCCGCGTGCTTATTGTGTCGTCCATATTACCTCCACATTTTTATTTCCTACTGTCAAACCGGCGAGGACCTGGGAAAAAAATTCTCCTTCCCTTCACCATTTTTTATGGTTATTACAATCTTTAATAACTTTTTTCTGGATCTCTTCTGCATAAAATATTTCTATTCAAGCGGGTTTTCCTCGAAATGACGATACGATAGGACGACACACACAGACATGCAATAAATATTACACGACACAGAGATGACGATGAGAGGAAGAGAGAGAGAACATAAAAAAGACTGAAAACTTGTCTCCTCCCTGATTTCTTTTTTTCTTTTCATTTGTTGCACAAGAAGAAATACTATCCTTGTAAGTACTTAAATCTTAGTTTATATATCGTTAGAGTAATTTATTATTTTTTATTAACTTGGAAGATTAATTGACTTGATCGTTTCATACAATTTAATTTTCAATCCATCCGCATTTCCCTTTCACACTACTATCCACTCAAACTTATATGGTCTCCATTTCTAGTTCGAAAGGTATTCTATTATTTTTTTGCAATGTAGCAGTTTTTTGTTGCCTTTAATGCTCTTCTCCTCCTCCTCCTCCTCCTTTTTCCTTCTTGTATATTTCTTAGCCCTTAAAATAAAAATTTTAAAACGAATGGAAAAGAAAAATTTCTTCTTACGATGATGATTGTTTCAAACATTGGACTTTGCTCCTGTTTCTCTCATTACAAAAAATTATTGTTGCAGGGGGAAATGAGAGAGACAAACGAAAACACTTTTTTTACAAGACGAGTTTATGCACGTAATTATGTTCATATATTTTTGGTAGTACACGGTACTTACTTGTATGTATAATTCTTAGTTTTATACGATTATTGGTAATTCTTTTTAAATATTACGTTAGGTAAACTTGTATCTGATTTTTTCGTTAAAAATTAATCTACCTTCTATGTAGGTATGTTTATAGTTTATTATACTTCCTATTATGTCTATAATGCACGTAGAACTACGTGTATTAATAATGTTCATGTAATTACTTTTTTAAAATATATAATTTAAACGGGGAAGAGAGAGGACTTTTTGAACCACTTGGCTTGCTGTTGCTGAATCCATCAAAAACAATTTAATTTTTCAATTCTCCTTGGTTGGCTGCATTTTGTGTGTGTTTTTTTTTGTAAAAAAAACACCGAAACAATTTGCTAAATGTGGTGGGTGCAGTGCAGCTGTGCGCATCTTCTTGTGCAGATTGGATGTATCAGCCGGAACCTGAAAATTCAAATAAAAAATATACACGTTATTTTTTTGAAAAAAAATAAACAATTGCAAACGTATATCTTTCGTCGTTTTTTGCACAGCGACTGAATAATTTAAAAAAAAACCAATGTGTGAACTGTAAAACTAAAGAGTGCAATAAAAAAATTGCAAATTATGTTTATTACCAGGCTGAAAAAATGAACGTGAAAATATTAATGGGGAAGAGGCAACAGGTCGTAAAATTAACTTTTTTACGGCGTTTACAATGTGTCCCGCGGAATTATGTACATGGGGGAAAAGATAAGATGAATGAGTGTTTTCTTTTCTAATATTTTATACCTTTTCCTTCGCTTTTTACAAGAATGAAAAAAGGTTAATAGATCAAGTTTCCCATCAAATTGAATGCCATCCTACGTGCAGTGGTTTGTTATTATGTGATTTGATATGACTAATATGATATATCATTTCTAACCATGAATGTTTTTTACGGTGGAAAAAAAAGTGCCATCATGCATGTTCCATTATATTTTTATTATTGCCACACAATGACGATATAATGATGTTGATAGCTTTGATAATATTATTGTTCTTCGTCTTGTGGCTTTGCAATCGGATATCCCTGATTGTGCGCATATAAATATCTTGTACACATTTCTTGGCTTTTTATGAACATCCATAAATCATACAATCAGAGAGCGATCTAATCTTTGTGTTTTCTTTCTATTTTTTCTCCTCTCACGTAATACTATCTAATCGAGAGAAACACGTTAGGAAAATGTAACTCTGAAGAACTAAAGTCTATGTAAAATACATGTCTAATTGACCATCTATGAATATTTTCTTTTTATCCTCCAAAAATATGTATGTATATATTCTCTCCGTTCAAGATTGAGAAATTGAGATTTTGTGTAAAATATATGACCCTGTTTCCCAACTAAACTTCATACAAATTACAAATTAACGTCGAAATAATAAACAAGTAGCATTTTTTTCCAAGGGAGAAAAAAAGAATCCCAATTCTATCTGAAAATCATGTATATAATAATAAATAAAATGCACATGCTTGTATACTCTGCCGTTGGAAAATATGCAGCTTTTGCCTCTCTGAACAAAATTAAAACTATGAAAGAAGGAAATCGTTTCGTGACTGGATAACATTTACACTCCAATAACTAGTTTTTTTCTCTCTCTCTGGCTGGCGAGCATTGCTCTTGTGGTTGTCGATGCACACACCAACCCAAACCACCAATCCAAATTCAACGCTGAAATAATAATAACTGGTTTTTTCGTACCGAGGCATGGCCACCTTTATATTATTATTTTCTTTTCAAAAACTAAAAAAAACACATCGAATGAAACCTGCATACCTGCCTCAACAAGCTCACGCTTTTGTAGCCACTTATAATCTTTTTCTTCTTATTATTATTATTTTTTATACTGGACACTTAGAAAATGCGTATACGATACCCTTTTGTTTCATCTCTAATAAGTATATATATGGAAAATATAATGATTACGAAGCATGAGCAGTGGAATTATGCTTGAGTTTTCGATTTTTTTCGAGTTAATTACCTTTTCTGAAATAGGCATGTCTGTGTGAGCTGTGTAGAAGAAATGAGATTGGTTCAAAAATATTTTTTTTAAAGTTAGCTTCAATACTTACTTTTTCCCTATCACAATCTAATTCCATGCGATAACGATAATGTGGGACTTACTTTTGCCTCTCTGAACAAAATTAAAACTATGAAAGAAGGAAATCGTTTCGTGACTGGATAACATTTACACTCCAATAACTAGTTTTTTTCTCTCTCTCTCTGGCTGGCGAGCATTGCTCTTGTGGTTGTCGATGCACACACCAACCCAAACCACCAATCCAAATCCAACGCTGAAATAATAATAACTGGTTTTTTCGTACCGAGGCATGGCCACCTTTATATTATTATTTTCTTTTCAAAAACTAAAAAAACACATCGAATGAAAGCTGCATACCTGCCTCAACAAGCTCACGCTTTTGTAGCCACTTATAAACCTTTTCTTCTTATTATTATTATTTTTTATACTGGACACTTAGAAAATGCGTATACGAAACCCTTTTGTTTCATCTCTGATAAGTATATGGAAAATATAATGATTACGAAGCATGAGCAATGGAATTATGCTTGAGTTTTCGATTTTTTCGAGTTAATTACCTTTTCTGAAATAGGCATGTCTGTGTGAGCTGTGTAGAAGAAATGAGATTGGTTCAAAAATATTTTTTTAAAGTTACCTTCAATACTTACTTTTTCCCTATCACAATCTAATTCCATGCGATAACGATAATGTGGGACTTGACTTTAACTTGCTTCATAAAATGTAAGCAGCCATGTTATTTTTAACTTGAAGGCGGCGATACTTTCGTTGAAATATCCCTTGACAAGCTAATTTATTGTTGGGCTCTATCATTATTACACCCAAAAAAATAGTCTACACAACTGCAAGAAAAGGAACTGCGGATCTTACAACTGCACGGCAGCACATCACAAATTACATGAGACGCATAATAACAATGCTCACAGTTGTAATAATATGTAATCCATAATAATAATCATAAATAATTTCTGTAAATTGGAAACACTGTGCTTGACTGGGTTTTAATTATGAAAAAAATGGAAGTGAAATTCGTCATCGTACGTCATCATTTCCCTGTTGTTTTCGCCTCTTATTATATAAAAAATGTGTCAGAAGCTAGAGTTTGAAATATTTTATTTTCAGTCAGATCACACAATCCAGTCGTGTTGAACATTTCCCTGTTGTTTTCGCCTCTTATTATATAAAAAATGTATCAGAAGCTAGAGTTTGAAATATTTTATTTTCAGTCAGATCACACAATCCAGTCGTGTTGAAAAGACTTTTCATTTCAAAAAAATGACAAAAGAAAATCCTACTTTTTTAAATAAAAAGTTGTGTTCGGAAGTGAAACCAAAAGTTCCCCAATTGTTGTATTTGATTGACGGAACCACCCTGCTTAACTACATACAACCAACCCCATTCCAAAGAGCAACCTAGATGAGCGACATTTTTCTTGTATTTTAGCGATAAAACATTGAGCAGAACAGGGATAAACTGCTTTATCGACGGGAACCACAAAAAATGGGAACAAAATGAGGGAAACATTTTTCAGAAAAAATAATGAGACTTTCAAAAAATTCCACTTTTATAATCTACGCACATGACCATGATTACCCGATGATCCCACAAGGCTTCTCGTGACGACTTTTTTGGAAGGAATTAATGTCTACTTTAAAAAAATGTAAAATTCATCATCATTGCTTGCCATCCCATAAAAATCCTCATCACCACTAATGAGAGTTCAACGCTCATAGACACAAACCAGATAAAAAAAACATATTCCAGTAAATACATTTTCCATTGTGCTGGGGAAAAATGCAGCTTGTCCTGGTTGCTGCGAGTGTGTGTGAGTGTGTGCATAATACACAATTTCTTTGAGCTTGGGTGAGCCCGTTAATTTTCACACGCCGGAATTCCAGATAAAACTTTAATGACTTTTTTCTCTCGCTCTTCCTAATTTTTTTTACTCTAAAAAAGTCCTTAATATTTTAGGTTCCTATTTCACTACACACATATCCCACTCAGTTATTCTTGCATTTCTACTCAATTTTGAAGAAAAAAAAAACACGACAACGAAAAATCAAATCGTCACTGCTAAAAAAACTAACTTTTTGGGTGGAAATGTCTCGCTTAAAAATGAAAAGGGGGTTACGACCCTTCACGAAAAAACTCAGCATTTTTTCTGAACGTAATAAATACTGTTCCCAAATGAAACTGGAATGAAATGAATAAAAAAAAGTATGTTGATAATGTTAAACCATATCTCTCTTTACAAATGAGACTGGAAATGAAATGAATTACATACGTACATTATTTATAACTACGCATCATTTTTTGTAGAGAGAGAGAGAGAAAAAAAGCGGGCAATATTTTTCTGCAGTTTTGTGCATTAAGATTATTATTGGCTTCATGAATGGCAGCAGAAACATTTTATTTTCCTGTGAGATCGGATTACATACGCCAGAACATATCAGGTCTTCTTGAGTACGGAAATGAAAAGAAGAAAATGTTCGTCTAAAATCTAAGGGGAAAGTAATATCTGCATTTCCTATAACTCCTACTTCTTACTTGGCAATATAGAAATGGATGAGATGAGTGAGCTACAATGAATGGATAAGAAAATGAAACATTCGTCGGAATCTATTTTTTCCCCTTAAATATTTTCCCTCTCCATTCCTTCATTTTGTTCTCCAAGAAATGTCGTCAAATAGATCACTTTTTTGTTGTACGAATATCTCTGAAGCGCCCAGCTCAGCGGATTTTTTTCTCTTCTTCCTTTTCATTAATATCTTTCCTGCAGAAGCAGTAGCATCCATGATGCCAAAGTCAAATCCAAATAAAAGAAATCCAATCCACTTTCTTCAACATAATAAACCTACAATGCAGTCAAGAAGTCTGGATGGAGCGTTTTTTTTCTGTGTGTACTGCTTTTCTTGTTGATTACATTTTCCTCTTTCTCCTCTCTCTCTCTCTCTCGTCTGTACAGCTATTACACAAAATTATTATTTTTTACTCGACTTTTTTTTCATCTCATTTTCTCCCACTGTCTCTTTTTTGGGGAAAGTCAGCAGATTTGCGAATGCAGATACGACCGAGGAAAATGAGAAAAACAAGGAATATGTAGGAATATAATGGACCATATTAAGCCCATCTTTACTGAAATAAATGCAATGCTTGCATGAAAATAGAGATAGTCTGGTGCGTAGGCATTTTCATCTTTTTTTCTTGGGTTTGATGAGACGAGACAACGAGATGAGAACGTCTTTTTTGCGAAAGAAAAGAGCGTATAATAATACCTCCTCGGGAGTTTGTCAACTAAAGCCATGCAGCCTCCCAATATTGCGCCTTCTTGATCCAATCCAATCCGTCTGATATTCTGGTTGGATTGGAATGATATTGTGGGATCCTATCTGCTGAGGAGCATCTGTTTCCAGTTTTTTTTTCATCGAAAAATAAAAATGGAAGAAAAATTGTGTCCCGCCACCACCGCACAAATAAGGACTGGTGCGCTGTTGTATGTACTTTGTTTACCAAGTCTTATTTTCGAAATATTTATGCTACCTACATTTTTTGTATTTGCTGACGTAAATAGTCAACGAAAGAAAAGAAATGCTCAATTTAAGGTAAGTAAATATCCCTTTTTTATGTGCAAGATGTTGTACCTCAATGGATAAGCCATATTATTTGTTTGAGATGAAGCCACCTTATTTTGTAATATTACCATATTTGATAACCAGAAATCGAGCCCTGTGATTTCAAAAACACAGATGAACATTGCTTGACGATGATGACATAAAAAACCACAATCAACTGTCATGTTTGCCTTGCCAAAGATGGGAATGAAATGCAATATGGCCCAATTCGGCCTCCTCTTAACAAAGGCGAAAAGCTGGTATTAATAACTCAGAAAAAAGCAAACAAACCATTTACAAACGTTGCCGAAAAAAGTTGTCGCTGTGCAAAAAAAACATTTTCAATCTCTGATGAATCATCCACTAGCTCGCGCACACTTACCTTAAACTCTACGACGACTTGTCACGTTGTCACTGTAATGCTGATAGTTTCTTTTCAAGATTGGATTGAATTTCTTGTCCTAACGTAAGCTACTGGCGTCGTGCAGAGATAGGTTGTGGAGTTGATTTCAAGGTACTTTTTTATTTCCAGAGACATCCATCCAAGCACGTCAACATTTTTTTTCGGTAGGTATCATACAAATCCTTTGTGTTCTTCTTCTTCTTCTCATATAAATAACTTAGCGTACGTTGCAGTAGCATATATATTTTTATGATGATTAAGAAAAAGGTTCTTGTTCTAAAAATTCTTCAAAAGTGTGTTGTATGTGTACATTCTTCATTGTTGTTGATTTCCTCTCTAAAATTTTGGATAGGATCCTTACATAGTTTTTTTCTTCTTAGTCAGCTAGGTAGTACATAGTAGGTAGGTTGAATAGGTAAAAGGTAGGTATTTTTTCTTCATTTTTTTCAAAATTTTCTGTTTCTTCTTTTGTTTTCCTCTTCCCCCGAAAAAAATTGGTTTCTTCTATAATTATAATGTGTTTTTTTTAAATGAGATTAAACATACAATTATTCGAACTCTTATTTTAATAGCAGTGTGGTAGTGTGTGAAAACTAGAAAAAAACTCTCACTACACAGTAGCTACTACATCCACAGTAGCTTTTTTTGAGAAAAGTAAAAAAAAGTATTATTTAGTGGTGAACAAAAAATAATAATTTTTCCTTTTTTGTTGTATTTCCGCTCACGCAAGCCATACCTTTTGTGTGAAATATCTTTCATGTGCGTATTTTTTCCCTGGTTGCATGCATCCATGCAATTTTACTACTTATCTAGTCTTATCTGAATGTACATTATGATCCATTATGTTCATTTATTCATTTCAATATATGTGTGTGTGGTTGGTTGGTCTTTTTTTGTTGGTGAACTCCCCTCTTTCATTTCCATGATTGCACACACAAAATTCGTAATGTATACACATTAGTAGAATTTGATGTCGTGTAGTTGTCTCGTTGTCTGTCTGTCCCTCATTCAGTCAGTCAGTCATGTCACTCCATTCAATCTTTTTTTCATTCCTCCAAAAAAAATGTCCCAACTCCTTCCATTGTCCTTCTATGTAAGAGCCAGCA
>JAHZNF010002699.1:0-13736 GCA_027744215.1 Troglopedetes dispersus
ACTCTACTTTAATTGAACGTCCAATTCTATTTCAGAGCACTGCTCTTTTCTTCCAAAGGGGACGGGAAGACTCGAAGAGATACATTTAAATTAAAATATTCTGACTAACACTATTATTGTTTTATTGATTTTAATTTAGTCATAAGCACTAAACTAGCCAATATTTGTCGCCAGTCCTAATGGCGACACAAGGTGCCAGGTAGTCTGAAACACGTATAGGCCCCCTTCGTCAAACTCAAGCCTGATGAACCTGTCTTGTCTTGGAATGATATTATTGAAACTACAACTCTATGAACAAGTGTATTGTTATACGGCGCGGTCGCTGCCACATAATTTCAATTTTTGCTTACTTTAAACTACGCAAACATATAAGTCTTATCTCTTACCGCGCGTGTACAATGTTACTAGAGAAAGCACAGACGTGACGTAAATGTATAATCATTTAAATCCCCGTAATAACTGATTAACTAACCTACATAAACCAATTCAATGCAGAACAGAGCAATACTTGATTAGATCAACCAGACTAGTCGAAGTCGACTGATAAATGATATATAAAAATGAGTAATGAGGTCAATCTGTGAACTAAGGTACTTCCTATATCTACATACGCCTAATATATTTTTAATACCAACTATACCCACCAGTGGAAAACACATTGATGAAGTACATTTTCAAAATAGCAGCCAATGGGATAAATATTCTCATTAATACATTTTACGTAACAAGTTTGTTTTTACCCGAAAGTTACCCACTGCCTTCCGAGGAGAAGAGAAGGTATCACAACCAGAGTCAGAGTTTGAGTCATAAGATTTAGTCTGCCTTGAAATTTCCATTTTGTGGGTTAACAAGTCCACCAATTCGTAGAGGGACAACTGCTGACGATCGGAGTTCTGAAGCAGAAGAGGGGACATACAGCTTGATTCATTCCCATTTTGCGACTCTTCGGTTTCGTAGGGCTGCTGCTGCGAACTCATTTTATGGGTTAAAATGTTGGTATATTGCTCTGTTGGTGTAGACGTTGAGGCAACTTCCTTATTTAAAATATTCTGAAAACATACAAGGCTTACAATAATAATAGGAACTTAACAAATGCTTTTGGCCGAAGTTGATTGGCAGCAAGAGCAATGCAAATTGTTTACTTCAGCAAAAAACTAGACATTGGAACAGCCGCTGTTTTTATGGTCGACTACTATAAATTTTCAACGCCACTTGTGACTTACCTCATTCATTAAATATTGACAATACCCGTCTTCAAATAGCCGATACTCTGGAGGAGGTTCTTCAATATCATCTTGGGTGTTGTTAGAATCTTCCGACAGAAAGTAACTTATTGAGGGATCCTAGAATCCGTAAAAACCATATGCCATATAATTTAATACTTATTTAAACGACAACGACCAATACACACCCATGGACCCAAGTCAAGCCTAGGTAAAGGTAGTTGATGTTACCCAGCGTTTTATTCAACTGGCAAATGTCAATTATGTCAAAAGTGAAGAAAATGGTAATTCGGCGGCATTTATTATGTTGTGGTACTTACATTGAAAGCCGTAAATGCTCCTTCTTCAACATCAGTCAATTCAGTCTCATTAGTGTTTTTCTTGTTGTCGAAAGTGGGAGACATAGCCTCAAAGCCTGGTTGATCATGAAATGTTAAAGCCCTTGGTAAGTTCCTCCGGTTTTTTGAAGGAAAGAGTCTAATTTCTCCTGAATCCAAGCGTATTATTGCTTGAGCTGGTCGGACCCATGATGATGTGTTGGACACTACCATTTTGTGGACGGACGAAGGGATTACTGATTATTTATGATCCGGGGAAAATACTTCTGTCATCTGTGATGTTGTCTTCGGGTTGGAGAAGTCATCAGTGTCAGTCAGAACTGTCAGCGACTGAAGAAGCTAAACCGTACCCAAATGAGAAAAAAATACACCCGCACAAACTGAAGGTCAGTCTAGTATTGCAGTCCAATATCGTTTCACAACATATCGTCCGTGCCAAAAAAAAAGTTGTATAATTAATTTTTGAACATACAATGGCTAGTAATTTAAATATTTACATACGAAAAACTAGTTCTCGACATTTGAATTCCTTATCTCAATCACATCAAAATTTTGGGGTGATGCACACTATAATAATAACAGTCACACTACACACACACCACACAAGATCTCGTGCTCTCTTAAGTGTAAACATAACGGCTGAATACTTCAATTGCCGCTTTTCAACCCGCCTCAGTACTTCTGACGGATCACTTTTCCCCTACTTTTAGCACACACACGACATACATCATACATGCTTGCGAGTGTAGAGGAGAAGCATTGCTTTGAATGTGTTTAGGCATGTAACGGTTATTTTATGCCACACCTGCACCGCACCGCGCCGCGCTTGCATTGCATTTTTGTCCAAAATCATGCACACACACTATGATTGTCTTCATGCACTGTTGCAAGCAAATTGTTTGTATTTATAAGAAAATAGTAAAATGAATTTGTCCAGTATTTTTTGCAATGAATGCATAATGAAATTGATATTACTTTTCACATCGATTTTTTTTCTCAAATTTTAAATTTATTTTTTTAATTCAGAATTTACAATTTACACAGTTCAAGTTCACAGCAAATAAACTTTATTTTTCGTTCTGGTAATGAAATATTGTTTAAGCTTTAAAAAACCAAAGTACAATATATCATGCCTTTTCCTACTACTACTTAATAATAATAATAATAATAATAATCTTATAACATGAGAACAAAATAATTGAAAAAATTGTCGTAATATGTATTGAATCTTAAATGTAAGTATAATATATGTTTTTGCTTTTTATTCAAAATAGTTATCATTGTATACATAAGTAAGCTACGGATAATAAACAATATACACTTTCACTTAAAAAAACAGAGGAGCCGTCCATCAATCATCATATATGTATGACGATGATTTATTTTAGAAAAATTAAGTTTCCTGCTTCACATACCAATTTAAATCGTAAATAATTCTGCAAGGATTTTTGTATTTTGTTTAACGCCAAACTCCTATAAATTAATATGTCCATACAATGGCTAGTAATTTAAATATTTACATACGAAAAACTAGTTCTCGACATTTGAATTCCTTATCTCAATCACATCAAAATTTTGGGGTGATGCACACTAACACACTAATAATGGTATAATTACATGTACCACAATAGACAGTTATAACAGTGATGATGTAATGATTTCGAACAAAGATTGAAATTTTCTGACTGATAAAAAGGGTCGGTCTCAATGTCACCGAAAATTCAATCAAGATGTTTTTCACCATTCATCCAGGTAAAAGTTCCCACCATTTTACAAATCGTGCTTGCAGCATGTACAATATGCTCACGACTTTAAAACTGCTTATAGCTAACAACTAAAAATAAATTGCCTTACTATAAATAACATTCAGAATTTATATTGAATGGTGCGTAGTGCGTATTCACAAAAAAATGTGTGCTGCTTGATAATAAGTGACCAGAAAATATGCCTATGAAAGTATTATTATTTTTATTATGTACTCACTACGCACTGCTAAGTTAGTACATAATGTGCGTGCTCTGTTGCTCTACAATGTATAAGTTGATATTTCAACGGAAAAAATTATGCAATATAATTTTTGCCAATAATTTTTTAATTGTAAGAGTTAATTTTAGTCGCTATAAGCTTTTCTAGAATAGATTTTGTTTAATATGGGAGGAACCAAAGGCAAACCTGTTTAATCGAACACTCACTTCATCTTAAATCAGACACCTGCAAGAAGCTTTGTCATTAATATTGTATTGTGGTTCTTAAACAATCATTCTTTAAATGTTTTACACGACCCAAACGTTCATACTAGAATTAACCTACTTATACTTCTCTCGGGTTCACTTCATCCAAACTAGTCTTAAATTAAAGAATAAGCAATTTAATTGCAAAGAATATTACTGGCAATAAATTCGTCAAAAATATAACTCCTCTTCAAAATTCAACCCCTTTCAATACATGCGAGGTAAACTTTCCCGGTTTCTTTCCCATGCTTGGAAATAGTGGCGATCAACATTTCATTTGCATGCCGTTGTCGTACCGAAAAGTATCTTTGCTTTCATTTACTTTTTCGGCGCAAATAATTTGTTAAATAATAATAATTTTATAATTTCTCAGTAAAGTAAACATGTTTAGAAAATTAACTAGTCATTTGTAATAAAATTATAAATTATTTTCGTTACATAAACTAATGGTAATTCCTTTTAAGTAATATTGTATGATAATGTAGGAGTGTAGATTTATAATTACTGTATATGTATAGCTCGGTGCATCTTTGATATTAAGCATAGTGCGATTGCCTTGGGTTATGTGAATTTTCACTAGTGGTTATTCTTAATAGTGTAACAACTGCAACGTACAATTAAATGCAACTTTGCTGGCGATTAAGTGTCACTCGACAAAATATACCTGCTACTAATTCGAAGCTAATCATGTGCAAATGTTCGTGTACATTAATACTCATTCATTCAGAGGGAATTTTCAATTTTTACAACAAGACCCAGAAACACAAGTCTAACTTGGGCACATTTAACTCATTCAAAACGCCTCAAAACGATACTCAAATTTCAAATTTAATGTTACCAAAAGTGAACTACGGCTCGCTCAACATCATTACTGATTTTAATTTTAACTTATAGAAATCACATTAACAATAACTTATATACTGATTACATATATTTTTACAACCTCATGCACCATCAGAAATCCCAATTAAGATTTAGCAATAATTCCGCTTTTCAAATTGTCGTTGAACTGCTAAATTCATTTTAGGTATTTATAAACTCTCGGCAACTTCCATTAATTTGATCACTTGTTTTGCAATATCGAATTTGGACATTTGTTTTTTGTGCAAAATAATTACTAAAAACCTTATTTCTTTGAACTCGTAATTTTGGCATTCTCGAGATCAAACTCCTGATATGCCTTAATTTAGATGCCAATCAACTTGCAGGATTTTAATAAGAAAAAATCCTTTTGTACCAATAACCGGAAATAGTTTTTGATATGAACGATTTGTTGTGTAAACGTTTATCGAGATTGTCATTTTAATTCACAAAAACCTTTCGGGTTCTTGAAAGATTTTATGCAGATTGGCTGGTTTACACACAAAGGCACAAAGTGGTAATAATGGTGCAGTAAAATGTTCAGAGTTAAGGTTGCGTAATTTTGCTGGTAGTTCAAGAAGCACAGTCATTTTGTTTCTAATAATTTTCAACCAATTTCCCAGTTCCTTTTGGACGTTAGCTAGATTTTCACTTGAGTTTCTAAATGTTCTCTTTGTGCAAATATTTGGTAAATAACAGCAAATAATACAGAAAACTAGCCATACGTCCCCACTGGGACGTACCCAGTCAACTTTACATTACAAGAAGAATTTTCTACAAAAGACATTCTTTCCATTACCGAGATAAATAGGTCAGCTTTGTTTAAAAATTATGGTTCAAACATATAAAAGACTGAAATAAATGCCAACGACAGGCTGTGTCGTTGATAAGTGCTTCGTAAAATCTGCACGAAAATCCATCTGCTTTTAAATTCAATTGAAAGTACTCTGCGTGAGCTAACTTTATGCTTAATACAGTTCCTTTCCTACGTCTACCTAACTCTTAGAATCAGTAACAAGAGATCCGTACTGCAAGAGCATTAGAGATCATTTGGCTTGTCTTGTTTACTAATGACATGCAGTTGAATATTTTCTCAAAGAAAGTATTGGTTGAACTGATGTATTTAAATTAAACTCAAAAAATTATTCAATCAGGATAACTCATTCAGCCTACCATTCTTTCTTGCAACATTTTGGATGGTCGGTATTTCCAAATTCAAAACGAATGAATCCGCTGACTCTCGGTACGAAAATACCGATGGAAAGTCAATTGGATTGCAACCATTCTTTATCCTATTTACAATCAATTTCTGACACACAATCATGCTCTTACATATAATCTGTTGACGGTAACTACCACACTATACTAGTCAAAAATTAAAACCTACGATCTTCTTCTGGTAAATATTACCGGGAATTGATTCCGACTGCGCCAAACAAATTAAATATATGTATATGTAATAATATAAGTATATATCGTAATGGCGCACTTAAGCTTTACTTGAGTTTACTTGTAGAGATGAAAATTAACTGGTAACTTATTTTATATATTTCATTAAAAATTATGATTATGGTGTTACTGTACAATTCTAGGTATACATAGTATTACATTGATCACTTTCACTTGACCAAATTACCAAGCATGAATCTGTTGGCAAAAATGTACCATAATATATTCTATCGCTCAACTCAGCAGTAAGTACTGTGCACTTGACTGACATTTTAGAGTGGGTAATCTTTAACTTTGAACAGTGTTGTCGCTTACCAGGGGTACTCAAGGGAAAATGGGACAAATCTTCCCTGGAATCAAGAGCTGAGCTAAAATTTAATCTCAGCCCAACCAGCAAAATTTATACCTTCTTTTAGGCCGATGATGGCACTTAGTGTAATCGCAGCAGGTTTTTTCCATGTTGGTGAAAGTAAAGACGGTGCCAATCGAAGAGCGTTTTCTTTAGTTCAAATGGTTTTTGAAAATTTGTTTTAAACCAAAGTGAAGGTGGAGTGACAAGTCTAGTTGGTGAAATTGTCCCATATTTACTGGTTGTATAGGGAGGATAATCTGATGGACAAGCTTTTTCCAGGTTCTACTTTCACTCTATTATATTTTATACAAATCGAGTTATAAATGGCGATTCATTCCAAAATCATCCTTAAATATCAGGTTTGCATGTAAACATTTTATGCTTTATAAACATCACCTTTGAAGAGAGCTTTTCCATAGTGTAAGTGAATTTGTTTGTGCTGATCACGATGATATGATAATATTAAGCAAGCTTAAACTCTGCCTGTTATATACTTCCGAATAACAAGAAAACCAAGTTAACGTGAGGAAACATGATAATCGATTCACGTTGAGAAAGGGAAGGTACATAATATGATATGGTATACAAATACGACAACTATGGGCCGTGATTACTTACAATGATTACGATCAATAAGCCTTACAACTAGTGCATCTTACATTAAATTTGATAGAATTCAATGATGGCGAAGTAAACGTTGACAATCAACTCGATTTGTTGCGACATATCGTATAATAAACGTCTTGGGATTACTACAAAATCAAAAAAGTGGAATTCTTCTGTTAGCTTGGCATCCATGTGGCCACCCTGGCTTTAAATGGGGACGAAGCAGCGCTTAATCATCATCCTTTGCTTCTGGTTTCAGGTCCACCATGGCATGGAGCTCCTCTGGGCTGTACCTGCAGAACAAAGGTATATAAACAAATACGAATTATTATATGGAATATGGGTTCGAAAGAAGAAAGTATATCGTATTCCTTTACTGTTGCTCATATTGTGTGCATGTATTTCACAATCATCAAAATCTTTTAAAAAAGGTATCTAAAATGTGACAATGGGATCCACCAGTTTGGTCATTTCCCACCACCAAACAACATCAGCACTTTACCTCATGAAAAGTTCACACTTTTATCAACAAAGCCAAAATTGGATTTTTACTTTTGTAGCAATTTTTCTGCTGCTTTGATGTGAAGTAAAATACACAATGATTAGTCATCACTCTTCATCCGCAGCGCAGGAATGATGAAAAATCGTTCACACAAATAGAAAAGTTGGACTGTTCATTTATTGTATGATGTATCACTTGGGCCCACTATGTAAGAAAATCACACAAACAAGAGAAGTGATCATAATTATACATTGATCGTTTCAGGAAGATTGGGGCAAATCGAGACTAGAGAAAAAAACATCCCCTTTCAACACTTTCTTTAAAAAAGAATTATTTACCGGTATATCCTCCGAGCATTGAGGTCGGGATAACAGGTTTGATATCACCATTTCCAAAATGAGGGTGGTGACCATTAAGATGGGAATGCGTCATAGGATTCAGCGGATTTGGCTCCCTTTGACTGTGATGTGGTGGAAGGTATGCGGGATGAGGGAGATGATGTGGATTGCCGAGTTGGGACATTTCCACTGGCGTGTTTGCACCACTGTTGTTTCCATTTGTTGAAGTAACACCACCAGAACCGGCAGGCGACCAGTGATCCGGAGTGGGCACCCCACTTCCTGGGACAGTTTGAAATGAAGGGGACGAGTCGTAGTGACCATGAGGACTGCTTCCATACGCATCAAACGGCTCCCCAGGATAACGATCTGTAATGTGTTAAAAATTAGCTTAATTTAGTTCTAATCAAAGCATTTCTTTAATCTTCATCAGCATATCAGAATGAAGAGAGGAGGACTGCTTTGGATTATGGCTAGATGGGGTGATATGAAACACGCAAATACAATTTAGAACCTACAAGTGCGAACTATGTTCACAAAAGGCGAAACTGTAAAATTAATCTGCTTGGTATGCCAACAGTCTCATTCATTTTATTTTCATACTGAGGAAACGTGCGTGTACAGCCATTATATGCAAATACAAATTTGTTAAAGCAACACTCTACAGCGACCGGGGCATTATACATTCAGCCACGTTCAACCATTCCTCATTCAGACCACCTATTTAATACCATAGCAAATTCTTCAGGTCAATCCCACCCAGAAAGTAACTGCTTCACAAATTGTTTCATTGTTAACTATTATCACCATATTTCTTTCTTCTGCTCTACTATTCCTTCTGTCTCTTGTAGGTATAGTCACTATCATTGAATTATAAAAAAGTTGTTAGTCCAAATTTTGTGTAACGGTTCCTGCTGCTACACGTCGTGGAACAAAGGTTTGTCATTGCACCACGCCACCTCAATCACTGTATCAGTCATGCAATACATATTCTTATACCGGTGCATTTTGTCTGCGAAATTAATATAACATTCTCCACAATGCAGACTCAAGGAATGAAATTTGCAGAAGCGATAACAAGTACGCGTAAAATAGTTCCGGGACTAACGCATGTAATCTGAAGACATATTACGTACATGGGTTCACACTCTTCAACTTTCCAATTCGTCGGAAAATGATTCATAATGCACATAGCGCTAACCGTTTCAAGCTGTCGCTGTGTGCGTTATCTCTTATGTAAATTTTCCACTTGTGACCACTCACTGCTCACTCTGAACTGAATTGAGCAAAACAAAATACATGTTGTTAAAATCGTGTATTTTCTTGTTAAACGTTTTCGTTTCTTGTTCCCTCCTGAATAGTGATATGAACGAGCATGTATATAGCATGCATGGTTGATAACATGCTATTTTAAAAAATCTTAAGCGAGCGGTTATAATCTCTCATGCATCACCGTTTGAATCATATCGTAATAATGCTTGCCTCAGCTTCGAATAATTTTTATAATTACACTCATGCAGGTAATAATAACAATGCACTTCATTGTATGTGACTCATGGTGTAGCTGGTTTTGTCTACTGCTTATGATTCCTTCTTGGTATAAAAGCTACAAAACGGTCGAGATAATCTTGCAACGAAACAACAATAATTATTCTGATAATTACTTCTTGTGTTCAAATCCTCAAGACACAAAATGAAAGAAATGACCGTTCGCTTGTGCCTGTCGAATTTTATGGCACTCAAATAATAATAACTCTAATTTTAATATTGTTATCAAACTGCCAAAAAATTCACACTATGTCTCAAATTACTGCTCATTACATGCATAATGATTACCTCCATTTTTTTTACTTCCCTGTTCTTATGTGCGTATTATATTCTCAAACAATTTAAATGCGCATTGTACACTCGTGTATTGTTACCTATATATTTTTTTATTATTTGCTTCGTTGCAAATTCATTTTATTTTTTGTTCTTCGAATTTTTTTTCTTGCCTTCTTAAATGTAACAATGCAAATAGTATGAGCAGTAAATACGACCGGAAAAAAGGAGATTTTTTCCTGATAAATTCATGGCCAAGATAAGCGACTTTTTTGTTGGAGACTGATGTTATTTTGCTGTTTAGTGCTATTATGTAATATCAGAAATACGGATAGTGCCAACACAAAATTTAAACATGCTACTTGCCAATTATTTACATACATCAGAATTTATTATAAATTCGCACAATTTCTGGTCATAACTAATTATGAAAAATCACGTTACTGGCGACTTATATTAACGCCTTATAAGCGAATGCTACAATTTCATTAAAGACAAACTTACTTCTGCCGAAGGATGATTTGGTGTACATTGAATTTTGCTGGAAGACTTTGTCCAGCGGAGGTGAATAGAATTCGGGGGAATTTTCCACGTACGCTGGCTGAGTTCCATTATCGGTAAGGGAATGATAGTCGTCGTTGGTGTCATAGCCCTGAGGAACATAGCCATTCTCGTCACCATTAGCACTAGCTCCGGATCCACTTGAGGGTCCTGATGCTGTTCCTCCCAGTCCATTGGCTGAGACCGCTCCATTGGTCAGCTCACTGAGTTGTTGCTGAACGGCTTCACCGATGTGATGACTATAGCCTGTAACAAGTCGAAAAAAAACAAGAAATCAGATCTGTTAGTTAGTAATCAATTACTAAATTACATCGTTAAAGATTCTTCTCCTCACGACTAATGTCACCTTTCTTCATAATGTATACGTAACATGAGCTCATGACTGTGACGAGGAAACAGGATGTTATTGTGTGCGGGAAGTCTTGATGATTGTGTTGTTGTTAGGTAGTTGGAAAGAAGCAAGGACCTAAGTAGGTTAATAATGGCTGAGTATTTAATAGTGCAGTAATGCGTACTCCCTGGCTCACTCCCTTATAGTATTGAGAAGAGCGAGGAGCCAAACAACAGGTTTTGCATCCGGTTAACAACTTGTCCAGTTGTGCATGTGATCACTGGAGGAAGTTCACCTCTCCTATACAAGTTACGCGTCAATCTCAGAAATAAGCGTATGTAAGTAAGCCTTTACACACATTGTGCTCAACGACAAAGGAAGACCAAAGGATGCTTTGTTTCCTATAATAAATAAGTAATGACATGTGTCATGTGCCAGTCAAAGCTGCAAAAGGTCAATGCTCCAACCCTAGCAAATAATTCCTTGGTTTTCGTGATCTTGTTGGCGCTGTGTAGCAGCACTTCCTTGCTCATTCTATCCGGTTAAAAAGATTTTCATAAGTGAAATAATTATGTCTCCTCAACACATATTCTTATTGATCCGCTCACTACGACTTACAAGACATATTATACATAATGTCCCCCAGTTACTACCGACTAGTGCTTCAAGCAGGCACGTGTGCAAGTCTTTCTCATCCTCATATAACCCGGCAGACCTCCACACAGATTGGTTTAATTAGCAGCTCATAATAATGAGATACAGGTTTATCACAGGAGTTTCTCGAGAATTTCGTATCACAATGGACCAATCAAATTCTTGCATATTGTCTCATCAACCCTGTCGTCACCTTTGCGTTATTATGATGACTTGAGATTGAATTGTGAAGGAAAACGCCTAATTCTATAGTTTTCGTGATGAATGGCTGATGTCATTCATGACATTCTCAACCTACTTTTGTAGCTTTGCATGTGCCCTGCTTCACGGTACAACATGCAGGCTGCAGGTAAAAAGACTTTATTGTACCCCATCACCACTACGAGTGTAATGGTAGGTTGTCACATCATCCTGAGAGATGAATTCTCGACCATTGTGAGTATCTATGATTTTGCGATCCACACATGAAGAGTGTGCACACCACCCCCTTAACAATCCCACATAACAATAACTACGCGACGATGGTATGCTTGAACAGCAGTAAAGCTAAAGTTATATGTACAAATACTGGAGTTGCAAGAAGTTGCTGCATGCACTATGCACCATGTTCGAAACCGAGAAAAAAACGAAAATTGTCAGTTTCACAACCGGGCCAATTTAAATGGAGGACAAAAAAAATCCTTAAAGAATGCCCTTATTGCTTTTAATAATTGGAGTTTCGGAGCAAAATTATGTCAAATCTTAGAATCCACTACATGGATCAAAACGAATTACGTTGGATCAGAGAATTTTAGTATTGACATTAACACACAACTATGAAGAGTANTACTGGAGTTGCAAGAAGTTGCTGCATGCACTATGCACCATGTTCGAAACCGAGAAAAAAACGAAAATTGTCAGTTTCACAACCGGGCCAATTTAAATGGAGGACAAAAAAAATCCTTAAAGAATGCCCTTATTGCTTTTAATAATTGGAGTTTCGGAGCAAAATTATGTCAAATCTTAGAATCCACTACATGGATCAAAACGAATTACGTTGGATCAGAGAATTTTAGTATTGACATTAACACACAACTATGAAGAGTATGTCTACACTTACACACAGCATTTTCAATATGGCAGGCTTTCATTAATAATACATTTGAAAATCATACACAGCTTCCTAAATACAATTAAATAGTTCCCAAAATTTTGATAGGAGTTTCATTGCAAAACTGCCAGCATTGGAGGTTATTGAAAGAATGCACATTTAAATACAACAAAAGTTAACTTCAATTTGAATTTCTAGCAACAACCTAACTCATAACTATTATCATTTCGAGTAATCTAATTCGTGCCATAATGGAAATTGCTATTATTGTTATGCATTATTCAGTTTGCAAATAGCTTACTTTTTATCTTTACATTTGAAACAAACCAAAAACAGAATGATGACAATGCATAGAAGATCGGTGGCATGTACATTAGATGTAGCCCATGCCTGTAATTTCTTTTATCTAGGTGGAACATTTGATGAATAAAAAAATAAATGAGTAGTACAATTTCTGGTAATTCTGGTATCAAAAGGAAATGAAATACGACCCACACGTCAGTTTGGCATTCTTCATTTCATTTTACTCCTGCTATTATTTAGTTAACGGGCAATAATGCAGGGCAAACTAAACACTTCATCGTGGTAAAAAAAATGCAGGTACTAAACAAAACAACAATTACACACAAATTCTATCTTTACGTAACAGAACTACTTATAAATAAGTTATAATGTCAACCGTGCAATGATGATGCTGGTTAAGTTTGTGTGGTGTATCCGGTGAATGATGGGGTGGGCATGGGACGTTACAACGTAACAGTCATTTTTCGTGTACATAAATACGCGCGCATATATCTATTTACGTTTGAAAATTCAGATAATCAGAGTCAACTAAATAAAGAACAGTTTAAAAAAAATACAACACGTGTCAATGCATAAAAAGTTATAAGATACAATATATACACATGAATGTGCGAGAGTACCAGTAGATAATTCAAATATGAGAATTTTGAGGTCATTCCCTTATACTCGTTGGAAAAACTTTTGAATTTGTCTTTCGGTGCTTCACCATATTTTCAGCAGGCGAGTTAAATACAAAATCTGTGCAAAATCCTAATATGACATGGCAGAACAGGTTATAGATCATCACAAAAGTCCACAATCACACTTAAAAGTGGCGCGCAACACAAGTTACATTACCGAGTTTATGATAAAGCCACACTAATGGTATTTTACAGTTTATGATAAATGCTGACGCTGGCTGCCGTGTCATTATACATTTTCTCGGAACCTAGAATTGGTATAATATTTTCTCAGGACACCAATAATAAGTTGTATATAAATACTTGACTTGTGCTACCTTAATGAAGGGCAATACGTTGGAAAACTACTGGTTTTAACAAAAAGTATGCCACAAGTGTATACATGTAGAAAGAGTG
>JAHZNF010002700.1:0-16444 GCA_027744215.1 Troglopedetes dispersus
TCTTATGTCTCTTCTTTACCCACGACATCACCGTAGGGTAAATTACATGCGTTCATGCAATACATGATTGCAACCTCTCTGATTAACTTGAAAATGAATTAGCACCAAAATGTAAGAGCTACTTGGAAAATTGTCCGAATTTTATACTTCTCTAGTCACCCCAAAAAGTCTTGGGAAGGTTCCGTTTGCACCTAAATGCCTAAAAATGCACCAATTTTCTTGCTCACGGAAGAATATTATAATATTTTTGCACTCTTGCTTAGCTTCCTACATTTTGTTCCAGGTTAGTAGAGATGTTTCCATGGGACAACTTTTCAATTTCTGGACGCATCACTGCCTGCTTTTGTCCTATTTTGAATTTTACGGAGGATCGTGGTAACTTCCGATATCATGGCACTAGCATTCACTGTCGACCTCAAACTCTTGTTTCCGCTGTGAACGGATAAGGTTGGCGGGGCCGTCGTGGTTGCACCAACAACGTGAGAATTCCTGGCGCTGATATCATTGTTGCTCCTTCCAGCACCATCGTGATTGTCGTAATCGTAGTCATAACTGTCTGCGTTCCTCGCGTTCTTGTCTCCTCCAATTTTTGTCAGAGTTTGGAGGAAGATGTAAAGGAGGAAACGGATGAAGGAGGAGACACCAACGGATTCATCCGGAGGAGCGGTGATGTAGTGGGTAAAGAAGAGACATAAGAGGAAAAAGAAAATGACACTCCAGCACACGCACCTCATTTGGTACGCTTTTTTTAAATGTCACAAACACACACTTTGGTATATGAATTATGCACACATATTTTTTGTGTGTGCACGGATAAGGATAATTATTCCACTGCTCGACACGCAGGTGGACCACTACTGGTGTTGCTGAGATTGATTTCATCGACTTAATATGTATACGCACTCGGTAGCAACAGCAGACGTTTTTTATGTGCGTTTCGCATGTGTGTAGATTGAAATGATAAAGTGGAACACAAGAAACGGAAGTTAAAAGTACTTGGAAAAGAAGTAGCCAGAAAACTTCAGAGCTCGTTCTGCTTTGGCTACCTTCTTTGTCTCCAAGAAAAGGAAAACTGATTGTTCAATAAAAGAAATTGATCTTTTTTCTTCTTCCAAGTCGCGAACACTGCTACTCCCGCAACGTTTTCACCCAAATGTTTGCTTCCCTTTTGTTATGCTCCATGCAAAATGTTTCTGCTTCTCCAGTAAAAAGAAACAAAGTGTTTCCTCAAATGTTTTTGTGTGCTAAGTGAAGGGGGGAAACGAAATGGTCTATTTCGGTTTCGTTTGTCTCGTAACAAAAAGAAAGCTTGACGTATTGAGTTTCAGTCTTGTAATTCTGATTTGCTGTGACTGGAGAAAAGGACTAGAGTTGAGTTTGACTGGATTTTCTTATGTGGTCAACTTGGAACTACGTAAAACAAATGAGCTCCGTACATGACTACTCAGAAATGTGTGTGTTTGTTGATGATGGGGGAATGAAATTCTCATATGCGCACATACGCTATTTCTAGAGCGTAATCCAAACTTCGTACATCTCAGAAGTTGAAGGTAAAGTGATGATTAGTTACATATATGCAAACATTAGCAGTTAACATTAGAATAAATGGGCACGTATTATGTTTTGTACACACCGTCAACATTGCATTGATTCGTTGCGCTGTGTGCCTGTCGATCACTGCCACCAGAACCACCTCCAACCACCGGATATGTGCAATAAATGCTTTATGGAGGTAGAGTTACCGTAGAGCCAGAGCAAAAAAAAATCGCCGTCCAAACTTTGTTCAAGGCCAGCTAAAGCCTTCTGACTCCTGTGTTGAGATTTTTGTACTACGAGAGCGAACAAGAAATTCTTTTAGATGCAATCACCTTCAGTTAGTTTTTTACCTTGTACTTTGGCTACTTTAATGATTCACTCGAAACAAGAAAAAAAACAACCTAGACCCATGTAACTTGCTATTCTATGCACTCACATAAATATAATTTTTCTTTTGTTATCACAAAACACTGACCCTCCAGTTAAAATAAATTCATGTTGTAAGATTTTATTTCATTGTTAATGTACAACTGTACAACTGGGTTATGGTCACAAACAAAATTTGACAAGCTATAAATAATGTTTGCTTGATTTTTAGCAGTTTTTGCGCTTGCGCACTTGTTCAAATCAATACTGTGATTTAGAAAGGACATGTAACAAGTTAGATTTTTAAAATCAGCATAGATTCACACTCGCGCGCGCTCACCGCCACAGGTGCAACTGCAAAATGACACCTTAGTATACAATAAAGCAATGATCTATCTAACGTAAATTCAATCTACTTTGCGGAAAAACGAAAGTGAAAGTTTCTTGACACAAGAGACGTTCGTGTTCATGCGTCTTTTGTCCCATATTTGACGCAGTCTCTCCTTCACTCATCAGCTCCAATCACATATCACAGTTCCTTGATTTTTTTAGATGAGTGTATAATATATGTACGGGTTAATACATCTTAATAATTTTTTGCCCTCTGATAAAATACAAAAGTAAACATAAGTGCGCACTTTACTGTGCACGGAGGCGGATATGGGTACTTTATCATGCGACATATTTTTCTTAAACCCAATTTTATGAGATTGCTCACAGGAGATTTTTGTGAGCGACTACATATGTGAAATTATATGTATATTGAAAAAAAATCGCAGTTTTTCTTTCTGTCGCGACGTAAAATTAGACTAAAAGCTTCCTGCACTTCCTCAAAATGAAAATGTGAATGCATTCATCGTCAAAAAACGCAAGAACATAGGAAAACCGAAGCGAAGCGTGACTGCCAAAGACCGTTGAATGGGGTGGAGGCTTTGTCTTTTTTATAACATTGTCATCTCATTTTTGTACACACTATGAATACAAAAGTGCACGTGTATTGTTATAAAAATACGGTAGAAAGTATTCAAGCAATTTTGAAAAGCATATGGGTGAATATTTCATACTTGTAGAACTTCATGCGGAACCCATAAGTGGACGTTTCTTCGAGTATCTTTGGGGTGCGTTCGTTGAATGTAAATATGGAATATAATTTTCAGCTGAGAACAAAAAAAATGTGTGAGTACTAGCAATTTAGTAAATTGAATACATGTGTTTATAGTGATCCTTTGGTCATAATCATAACCATTTTTTGACGCAGGTGGAAATTGAAACTTATGGGAATATCCAGTGTGTGGTATGCTCGTCGTATAGTCTCCAAAAAAGTGAAACCAGCAATTTAGGAAGAATAAGGAGAAAACTAATCATTGGAAATTCCATCAACTAAGCAAACAAAATGAGTCTCTTTTTGTCTACGCAGGATCATTGTCCTGTCTTTTATTTTCTAGACAAAATGTTTCCCATGTGTCCGGATATATTTTTCTTGTCTATCAATTACATTGAATGTAGCACGCTGAAAAAATATGACAATTTTTTGTGAAATGATATGACATCTAATTTGGTTATGATAGCAGGGCGAAACGGAAGAAAGGTAGCAAGCAGATAACCTATTGTGTTTATGTTTTAGCTATGCTTTCCGAAACAAAAATAAATTAGACTTGTTTGTGTCTTGCTTCACGGCATGAAGACATATATTGTGTGTGTATCAAGCGGTTTTAAAAATGCACAGCAAAATTATAGTAAATTGTTCACCCACCGGACTGGTCGTAGAACCAAAAGTTTTCATGCATGATATAGTTAAGATAAGCAAGTGGATAATTATTTGCACCCTCAATAATCCTCATGTTTTCTTTGATTGATGCAGGTGAACGAACGAACTGTTCACTTATTGCCCAGAAAAGTTAAGTTTTGTTGCATGCTAAAAAAATGCCAGAAAACATTTGGGATTGATTTCGTCTTAATTTTACTTTATTTATTAGTAGTCGTACTGTTTCTAGCAAGTAATCCTTTTTTGATAAAAAGTTTTTTGACATTTTGAGAAATTCTTTTCCAGGAGAGGGCAAACTTACTACTTCTGTACGTATTGATATACATATATTTTTGTTCATTTCGCTCTTCGAAATCTAACCAAAGACTAAAATATGTAATTTATTTGTGAAGGTGTCCATATGTCCGCTCCCCTGTCTCACGAGTAATTCTTGTATTGCAACTTAATTATGCACATCTTAGAAAGGGTTGATACTAAAAGCTATACACATTTTATTAGTTTTATATTTGCTTATCATAGTTTACAAACTTAGTTTAAACATAGTTTAAACGAATTCTAATAAGTAGTTTCAATAAGTATTAAGTGTAAATGAAGCTTCGTTGCTTAAACAAATGGATTACTAAACGCTGACACCCGCACAATTTCTTTATGTATGACCTACTTAGCCGTAATCTTCAACTTATCGTAGCTTGTAAAACTAGGTAAAAAAAAGATAACATGCGCGCAATCGAATCACAGAAAATAATAAGACTTGATTCCACAAATCCTCGAATAAATTAATCATCACTTAATTAATCATAAATTCATTGTTAAAATGTCAATTATTACTTCATTATGGAATTTACTTTGTATATACAATCTTTGAATGCATTGTTTCTTTCTGATGAGTCTTTGCTGATAAAGTTACTGAAAAGTTCTTTCACTTCAACCGAAAACTAATAAGAAAATACTGACTGGGAGCAAAACAATTTCGGAAGTAGATAATGATAAAGAATAGAATTGTACAATAGATCTTAAGATTTGAGAATTTCAGTATAACTAAAATTATGCAAGGTAACTTCTCTTCATAAAAAATTTATAAAAGTTAATTATAATCATGGTTGGTATTTATTTACACGGCATTCTTTTCATAGCTAAAGCTCTACTCTAGATTCCTATTTTGCTTAAATCTACATTTTTTCCTTATCATTATTAAGGTACATTATTTTATGCAATAAAAATGATTATTTATGGCTAATAAACGCTATAAATGTTGGTTTCTCGGCTAATCTTTTTAATTTGGAAAAGTTATGTTTTTTTAAGTGTATTTCTTCCTACCAGTAAAAACCTTCCATTTAGGGTAAGTTAAGATGCGTATTACATGAGCATAATTTGGAACTACAACTTTTCCTAGAGCAAGAATATTTTGCATAGATAACGTTACACTGAGCAAGCAACTTAAAATGTCCTCCCGTCAATAGCTTCTTGATAACCAAAAATTTAGCCTGCTACTGTCGGAGTCATTGGCTCTCGCACTGAGGCAAAAGAAATATTATACATACTCGAGATTAGTATTGTTTAGGAATTCAGGTTGGCGTCTTCCAAATTGGTTTAAGAATAAAATTGCATTAGCAAATATTTGTAAAAATCTAACCATAAAAATATATTTAGCATAATAAGTCGGAATTGAATTGAAAGTTAGCGACACTTCTCTGAACATTTTTTGTAGGATCTACAAATGTGGTATTAATGTACTTTAATTATCTTGATGTATATGCAAAATAAAAGTATTTCTTACTACTACTCATTTCCACAACAGAATCTGTCTTATAACTTAATGAATACTTCCCATATACAACCTTCGTATTTCCAAGTCTTGAATATTGACTTCATGTGTATTTTATGAACCCAAAGCTCGAACCATTCCTTTTAAAAAATCACACAAAACATAAAAAGTTACATGTAGAAATAATGTGCAAGCAAACCATGATCCATGAATAAGTTCCTTCCACTGATTTGGTTCCGTTCACCCAACAATAAACTATAAAAAGAATATAAAGGACACAGAAGAAGCACACACTCACTAATTGATTTCTTTAGTAGAACTTTGTCGCGCACCACTTACGTCTACGCTACACTCCTACAATATTTAAAGTAAGTTATTGTTTAGATTTTAGTGACGAGTCGCCGCAGTAGCCATATAAGAGTGGATATATTGCGCGTGCATCTTGATACGCCGCTTTGTTTGACAAAAAAACAAGAAATAGCGTATCAGCTCGCGACTAACTTAAATTGAGTCAAACTTCTACATAAACTTCTAATGGGACATACCTGCTTGGTAGTCGTAGAGTGCCCTTGCGCACAGTCCCATTTCCGGTGTGATCTCTATCGTGATCGTTTCCGTTTGTTCCAGGGACTCTGGTTGCCCCTCTACAGCATCTTCAAATCCTGGAGGTGGTGCCGGCGTCCCGAGCACCTGTGGCTGTGGACTTGGAGGAGCAGGAGATGCCCTTGCAGGACTTGGAACTCGTGGAGGTACAGGTGATCTCGCTGGAGACTCTGAGGGACGATGTGCTGGCTTAGCGGGCGACGGTGCCGGTGGGGTAACACTTGTTGTTGGTGGTGCAATAATAGTCGCAGGTGGAGCTTGTGGGGAAGGGGATCTCTGAGTGGTGCACCCTACCACGGTAATTTTTTCCTTTTCTTCTACTTTGTTACTACTGTCAATATTATTATTCGCACTACTATGAATACTCTGCTGCGTTGGCACATTATTCACGCTCTTAGTTTTCTGTTGGGCCTCCTGTGCTTCCCTAATTTCTTTGGAGGGATCCCTCCGATAAACCATTGAGGTCATGTTGGATGCTCCCCCAGATTCGAAAAGTTGTCGTCTCTTGGACACACTCAAACTGTCACCTTCTGCATTACCATTACTTCCACCTCCATTCATTTTGCCCCCACCGTTCTGCATGGAGGCGGGGGAGCCGTTGTCAAAACTTTTGATACGCTGCCGCACCAGATCACTGGACGTGTTGTTTCGCATCGGAGTGGAGGCTTTCAGTGCTGCCGCAGTCGCAGCGGAAATCTCCTTTTGTGGGACAGGTGACACGGATGAAAACCCGTTAACTTGGGGAGCCGGCGAACCATTGAACATGGAGCCATTCAATTTCCCATTCAGCACAGGAGTTGGACTCACTTTGTTCACGCCGTTGGTGGCAACAACGGCAGCAGCAGCTGCTGTTTCTTCCTCTTCCTTGTTGAAGTAGTCCTGGCTCTCCCTCCGGAGCAGTTTCACTTCATTCTGGGAAAATTTACGGAGTTTGTTTTGCTCATCCCGCTTTCTCCGCTCTTCTTCCTGCTCTTCCTTCTTCCAGAATTCGTCCTTTGCCACAGAGTTGATCTCTTCACGGGGATTCGTCTTCTTGTAGACTGTACCCTATTATAAAAAAAGAAGAGATTATGATATGTCACAATCATTTACATGTATTGTATCTTCCTTTAATATTTCCTGAGAGGTAACTTACCACTGGCCCAACAGGTACTTCTGAGTCCACGTTTTGCGACACTTTCATTCCTTCCCCAGCCACAGCCTTGCCGACAGTTTGAGTGACGAGATCTGGATCCACTTCCTCATCCGTGCGGGCATTCATTGTGACATGGATGCCTTTGAAGAATGTGCGTACTGTGCCGATGTGATTTGCGCACATCCCTTTGCGGGATAATGGAGATCCCTCCCCTTGCTGTAATCATTTATGAACAAACGGTTAAGTTCAATTTTTGCAATACAGAATTCATTCAGTGTCACAAGCAGTTATTGTGTGAAGAAGAGAACGATTGAGTCTTTTTTTACCCAGTTGATAAGAACAATTTTTTCCACATTCTTTTCTTTAATTTTCACTCGGGCTAGTGCATACTGAATCTTGCCGCTGTTAAACTCATCTGCGAGCTCCTCAAGACCACCATCTGTGCACAATGAAAAGTTTACATTAGCATTACCCAAAAAATTCATCCATTAATAATTATTACTGGAATTTATTGCAAAAATTGTTTTATGTCTAACCTCCTTTGCCAACCAGGTTAAGGTCAAACGTCTGACCATCATAACCAAACAAAGCCCTGGAAAAAGAATTATAATTGAATTAACTCTAGTTATTAATGCTGTCCATTTATTTGCCATAAATCTTGAAGTCTTTTATGAGACGTTAATTTACCAGTTTGTCTCCGACTTGTCATCCAAAACATCCTTCCATGCTGTGATAAGGGAGTCTCTGTTTTTATCCAGATTGAGCGTCATCTTGAGCTACTGCAGTGGTCGAATGTGAATAGTGAATTAGCTAAGAGCGTGGTACAATAATTCCTTCTGGTTAGTGTTGGCCTCTTTGACAGCAACTTTCTTCAATCTTCGAAACTTCAAACAAAAAATGAGAGAATGTCATTACTAATTAGCAAATTGAGAATGTTGTATGAATTTTATTAATTAGCAACACTTTGAGTGTGAGATCAAAGTCAAATAATATGTGGCCAGCCTTCTCTTGTCGCACTTTCCCCATGGATTTTATCCGTAACTATCATCTGAAGAAATATCAAAATTTTGCACTCTTGTTTGTAGGAATGTCATATGTGTCGTGGGAAGCTTGATCCTACTAATATGTATTTTACTGTGAGGAGAGAATACAATGACCTTCGCCATTGCCCTGTGTGCTACCTACGCACATAATACATACACACGTCACAGATGAAAAGCAAAGTTGACATTTGACACAAGAAACTCTTCTTTCGCAAATCAATCATCATCAACGAGTCTCTGTACTTATGATGGCTGTAGAGAAACGTGTATAAAATACACAAGCGTAAGTTGCCTTATACTTTTCCTTTTTGCGGTAGTCGACATCGACATCTTTGCCTTGCCATTTTGACATCTACCATGAACTTCGTTTGGTCCCGTGACTGACTGTGTTGTATGTAATGTGTGTGCATAAAAATTGTGAACTTTGGTACAATACTTTTAATATGATTTAATGAACCACTGTGGATATGCTTTTGTGCTGTCAGAGGGACAGGTATGTTGAGTGATACATGTGACACACCAGAGATTTTGATACCCACCCAAAAACGAAATACAGATCGTTTCTGAAAGAAAACAATGGGGAGGAAGAAAATCGTGCGGTATGTGTGCATATAAACAAATTTTTGGTCACATTCACTATCTCCTTTTTCAGCTGTGTCCTTTCGCCCTCGAAAAGGGTTTTCAATCTGAACATTAAAAAGCTTTCTTAATTGTTGGCTTTACAAGAGCACCACTTCGAGGAAAATTTTTAAAATGTTGGATGCAGCTCGCGGTTTTTCCTGTCTTCTTGTCATCATTATGATTGCACTTCAGAAAATCTCCAATTAAAAGCTCTCTTGTGCGTGGAAAGTCTTCCTTTCTTGAAGCCATAAAATGGGATTTTTACTTTATCATCCGACTATGGATGTTCTCCCTAGTATTATGCAGTTTTCTAAAAAAATTCGTAACTACAATTTAAAGTCACACTACCTGTTTCAAAGGTAGGTAAACCCCATCTATAAATCATTTAAGAATGTAATGCAGCAGCAGCACCGCCATCAGCAGCAACAGTACACCTCCATTAAAAATGCATGAGAGCGCATTTCTCTCATTATTATTATTATTATATGTGTTACGTATTCAACCTCACGACTCAAAAAATCGTGGGAACGATAAAATAACATTGTATACAAAAGGCTTATCAACATCAAAAACATACCAGAGCAGAGGAGAACAACGCTACAAAAATTATTACGATAACATAACTACATGATAAGATTATGATGATGATGACGGTGACAGCCACAAAGGCGATGAATATCGCAGAACATTTTTTTAATAATGAAAAGAGAATAAATAAATAAAGTAGAGAAAAAACGTGAGATGCACTGTCTATTAATGTGTTCAAAATTTCAAAGAATAAAAAACTAACTGCATCCACACAAGAATAATATTAAGGGAAAATGAAACTTTTCATAAGATCACATCTTACATTTCCGTTTTGCTTACCTTTTTTTAAAAAAAAAATATGAAGGGAGATGACATGTGAACGCTCAAGAGAAAAAAGAAAATATTTTTTATGTAAAGTAATATTGTTCACAGCTCGTCCAATAATCGTAAACTGATACGGTTATTATGTTCACTTGATCACCTTTCTGTTTCTCCTGAATTAAATGAGCTACTATTCCACTATAACTCTGTCAACTGCCTCTGCGACGAGATTTATGTACCTACTTGAAAGTGACTGGTGCACGGGTGAGCAGAAAGACACAACAACAGGTGAAAATGAGTCTTGTCTTTGTTACAACACGTACAAAATCAAAGTTGGAAAAAAGGTAGCGAGCGTAGGTGTCCATTTACGTATTGTTACAATATGCAAGCTGATTTCTGAGCTGTTTTTTTGAAATAAGGGTTAAAGGTATAGATGTATTAGCATATTATGTACCTATGTATATATGTGCACACACGTCTGATACATGAGACACAGACGAAGAGAACCAGCTACAAAAAATAATATCATGTACAATGCCAATGTGACCATATTCGTGGTATTTTGGTATCATCATGAATATCATGATCACCAAGTAGTTTTCGCTTTTTTGCATACATGTGTAGTGCATAAAACTAATTTTATTACATGCTGTCAGCCATCCATTATTATTATTATTACTGCAGCACGCAGACATTGCAGTCTAAAAAATGGATATTGTATTTTTTCTTCATTTTCTTACCCAAAATAAGGTTCATAATACCTGCCTGCTTGCATATATAATAGAAAGGAAGAAGAAAAAATGAGGAAACTACCGTCAGAAAAACAAAGCTCAATGCCAATGATGCACTCATCTATACCTTGTGTTTTGCTGTTTGGTTTTAACTCCTGAGTTCAACGTGACATGCACTGAAGCCAATAAGATATGCTTTACCAAAATGCATATCATTATGACTTATCATCGCCTTATACATATTTTACTTTTAATACGTTTTGGGTGCACTTTAACCACATTTTACCATCTAAATGAACACACATATCACACGCACCACCACCAAAGAAGCGAAGAAAGAAACCGACGCCAAAAAAGGGTTTAATCAGCAGAGGAATACCTTGGTGTGGTAAAAATGCGTGTTCTGACTTAACTTTATTGCTCAAATTATCATGACTGCATACCTAAATATGCATGCCTGCGCATAAAATAAAACTAAAATCCTCTTTTTGATAATTCCTCCTCCTTGAACCCTTTTTTCTTGAAAGTGGTTTGCGTATCATAACTGATACATTGTAGGCAGTATATTTTGTGTCCATGTGCCATACCTCAATTTTCAATAAGAAAAAAACTGCAGCTGCATTGTTGTTTTAAATATGTAAATAAATTGAACCTTCCATTCTTACAACGAAACACATGTGCACAAGGGAATAAACTTTTTTTTTCAGCGAAAGAAAAACTTGAAGATTTGCTTTGAAGAAAAAATCTTTGAAGGCAGGGTTTAATAAATATTCCACCTGCCGATGTGCACCTTGCCTGCCCAATAATTCCTTTGAGACAGACAAAGTTATGCAGCAGCAAAGGTTTGTAACAGTTTCTCTCGCAAGTGTGTTCTTGCTCCTTTTGTGCTCTCATGTCTGTCAACCATTCAGTGCAATGTTTTATAAATTCAAAAATGATTTGTGCCAGGATTGTAGAACCCTTTGTACCTGCATCAGCTCAATTAATGTCTCGTTTCTTGTGTGGTACACTTTGCTGTTGTGTGCGTTATTGTTACTAGCGCGGTATGCAAAAAGGGAACATTAATATCTCTTTCGAACGGAGCGAGAGAATAAAGGAAATTGAATTAATGTATTATCTTCCACATTAAATCTTAACTAGTGTATTTGTGTGCCATGCTTTATTACGAGTTGTAATGGTCGTACGAAATAAAGGTTGGCGAGCACACAATTATGCACACACATTCATTACAAAACGCTTTCTTCTTATTATTTCCATATTATTAAGGGTACAAAAAGGAAGAAGATATTAAAAGGATGATTACACCACCGCCAGGCACAATTATTAATGAGTGGATAGATGATTGAAAAATGATAAATTACAGACTAGACGATCCTGTCATTCTGCATTAAAGGGAATTAGTCCTTTTCACCGATGTCTGTACCTCTTTTTTTTGGACACACACATCACCGGCGTCCCTTGCTGTGAAAGGATCACACATCAACTTTTCCCTTGTGCCTCTATGATTTTCCATTGTTCCAATAAAAAAACTGCACTTTATTAGGCGCAGCAGTAACAAACTGTTACAAAGCCACAACAAAAACTGCATCTAAAAATGCAGTTAAGTTTAGATTTAAATCTGCAGAGTTGCGGTTGTTGATTGGTAATGAGAAAAAAAATATTCCCATGATTTGAAAAAAAATCTGTATGTGTGCGCATTTTTATTATAATTTAGCGAGTACAACACGTCATAAAAATGCATTAAAAAGAACACATTGCCCGAAAGCCAAGATGGAGGTAGAGGTAGGCTAGATTTAAATCCTGTGATCATGCACCTGTCAATGAAACGCTAAATATGAATGTGGTATCCCGATAATAACAATAATAAAATACAAAAAATCATATCATGTACAATGCCAATGTGACCATATTCGTGGTATTTTGGTATCATCATGAATATCATGATCACCAAGTAGTTTTCGCTTTTTTGCATACATGTGTGTGCATAAAACTAATTTTATTACATGCTGTCAGCCATCCATTATTATTATTATTACTGCAGCACGCAGACATTGCAGTCTAGTTAAGTTTAGATTTAAATCTGTAGAGTTGTGGTTGTTGATTGGTAATGAGAAAAAAAATATTCCCATGATTTGAAAAAAAAATCTGTATGTGTGCGCATTTTTATTATAATTTAGCGAGTACAACACGTAATAAAAATGCATTAAAAAGAACACATTGCCCGAAAGCCGAGATGGAGGTAGAGGTAGGCTAGATTTAATCCTGTGATCATGCACCTGTCAATGAAACGCTAAATATGAATGTGGTATCCCGATAATAACAATAATAAAATGCAAAAAAATAAAACCCCTGCGATTCTTAGTTGATAATAATAATAGAAAGAAGAAGGAAAAGGAGGATAATGCTGTAAAGATGAAGGTGATAATGACGACGGCGATGATGATGCCGGGATATTTTAAAACATCTGATCGAATGAATACAGGTAGAATTAGTTGTGGGAAGAAGCTGTAACAATGTAACCAGTGGTGTTGTTTTTTTTGTTAAAATTCTTTCGCGGGAAAACTGAATGAATGAATGACAAATGAGAATGAGAACGTCAAATGAGGAAGAGAGCAGAAACAGAGATGACACAGCACGATAAATACAATATTTTTCTGCAATTTTCACATGTAAAAAAAAGAAGGATTATTTCGTGGAAACTTTTTATTTCTGAATTAAATGCATAATGCATTCGATTCCCTTTTTATTTTGTTTTAGGATCAAATCAAAGATGAAAATAATGCAAATTTTTTTTCAAGGAAAAATCCTACTTCTCAGTCTCAATTAGGTTATGTAAATGTGGAGAGATCGTCAGATAAGTTTCATCTAGCTAATCTGCATATTTTTTCTTTCTTTGATTTTCCAAATCTCAAGTGGACGATGATGATTGGTTGTAAAGCAAAGATGAGATTTTTGTTTGTTCTTTGGTGTTTTCTGAAAGCAAAATCTTTTCTCTTCTTGATCAGATGCAGATGATGATGACGGCACAGATCTCTCTGATCTGCTTTTCCACTTTTCATGTGTCAATTCATTGCGTTTCTTGCACAATATCTCCTTTTGTTTTTAATCTTTTTCTGCATGTTGTGTTGTTCTGGTTTAAAAGCGGCGGAGAAACAAAAATAATTAAGAAACGACTCAAATCTCTTCATCTACGAAAATAAAGTTCTGTACAATCTTCTTAAAAAAGCAAACACAGTCATCAAATATGCCTGGCTCCAACTCCACTGCTGCATAAGGTAAAAATCTCCCCATGTGTGCATAAATATAAAAGTAACGCCTTTATTTATTTCATCTTCTCTTCCTCCACTCAACTTTCAAGGAAAGAAAGAGACGAATCAAAGACGAGCAATTCAAACAATGTGGTCGTGACATAAACCATATTATTTTCTCATTTAAAATAATCAACAGGATTGTAAAAAAATGTATGTACATTGTATGTAGTCAGTCAGCCATGTGCGCATAAATTGACTTATATAGACATATGTAAAGATATGCATAAACCGGTACATGCAATAGCATTTTCATAGTTATAAATAAGAAAAAACGACAACTGTTTTATTGCAGATTATTAATAAGTGTACAATATTATTAACTCACAACCGTCAACTGAGTGAGTGGTATTTTCTAATTGGAAAATGGTAAAACTTGTTAACCTAATATTGCAACAATTATAAGTACTGTGGTGCGGTAGCGATGATAAGGTACATTCGTCGCACGACTATGTTTAGTCATTCGAAGAAGAATGCTTGCCTGCCACGATTGAGTAATGAGATAACTGTTGACTTCAAACGTAGCTCATCTCTCTACCGAAGCCATTCATTCATTCATTGTTTATTTTTAAATATGTACCACACTGACAACAACATTATTACACCATCTGCTTCTCTTGACTTGACGCTGTTCATCATTGTTAATTCCTCTTTTTTTTTCTAAAAAATATCACTGCACCATTAATACGAAGTCGAGTGCACAATATACATTGTGTACATTCCTGAAAAAAATGTGGTAACATTTTTTAAATGATTTTTTATTACTGATGACTGAATATACCTATTCCATTTTGTACGAGTGTTCACTGTTTAGTTGTGGTGCTGTGGGTGTTATTCACCCAGAACAGGGTAGCAGCAATCCTTTTCAGCTTGAAGCTCTTTTATTTATAGAAGTTAAAGCAACATGACAATAATGTCTCCTACCTCTTTTACACATTTAAATAACATTGTTGCATATTATCGTCACATTACCGTGAATTGAATACTAATTCAAGCAGAAGTGTGTATAATGTAAATACACTACTCCACCAATAGTAAATACAAGAACGTGGTGCATTTTTTCTGAAATTAACAAACAAGATGAGATATGCAGAGTTCCGGTATGTAATTAAAGGAAATTTTAATTATTTCTGCTGCACCTTATTTTAAATGCATTTTACATATAAAAAAGGAAGCTTGTTTGCGTACTAAGGATGATATTTATGTATAACTCTTTCTTGGTTCCTCAATTTTCTATTAAGTATGCGCAAGGAATAGGAAGTGAAAACAATGGCTTATTACCAATTGCATTTCTTACCTGGAATAAAGGGCTTTCTTTTGCAAACAGTTAATGACTTTCGCAGGATTGAAAACACCACACTTCCAAAAATTTCTTCTTGCCGCACGGTTAAGCTCAAAAACTTCAAAATTGCATTTGACTTTTTTGACCCACCATCTTATGCAACTAATAAACTCTGAATTATCCCGGTGTTACTTTTATCACTCATTAAACAGAAATTGACACAAGTCTCACAACAGGAGCACGTCTGTCACACAATTCTAACTTGCTTAATAAGTCTCGTAATTTTTCAATTCACAAAAATTAATCCTTTCGGAGACAAAAGATTGACAACTTCATTTGGTAATGATAAAATACCAATTATGGCCATGGGTTGTGTTAATTAAGAAAAAATTGTCATTCAATTACACTTATAACTCTTTTCCCTGTCTGCTATGTATCGTATCAAAAATATTAATATGTAGATAATGCCACAACAATCGACAATGGATAGATTTGATCCATTAGTTATCTTTGCTTGTTGTGTGACTCCTGTCCAAAAGATGTTTTGGAGATGAAGAAACTTTCCAATTTTGCTGAAACTTTTGTTATTATGTTCTTTCCCTGAAATCTGTTCGTGTTGTTTATCTTTTGACTGCGTCCGTGTGTATATTTATTTAATCCTTTCCATTTCATTTAATATTACACACACACACTAATAACTCTCCGGCTCTGTGTCCATAAATACAATGCTGCTGCAACTCTAGATTTTGTTGCGGTGTTGGTGGCAAATAAAGTCGACTCTGGCTCATTTGAGAGATGTTTAGCTCTTTTGACTTAACTATATTTACGATATTTTTTCCGCTTGGTTTTTCCTCCACTTACTTCTGACTTGGCTCGCAGCACCACTAATATTTATTCTTTTTTCACTCACACATATAAGACACTCTGAGAAGGAGAATTTTTGCAGCAGAGCAGGAGCAACACCGTGTGTGCGTAGTACACACACACACACATTAAATTGCCTCAACTTTACTACAACAAAAAGTTTGTACACGATTGCCACTACTACACGGCTACTTTATGAACAGTAAAAATGCTGAAAAAAATATCAAATAAAGGATATGTACACCAGGAACGAGAAACGACACGGCAATGCTCTTTTCTTTGAAAATTTTCGTGATAATCATTTTATATGTTGCGTATTATGCTGCTGCTGGTTCTCTCTCACACACAAAATGAATATATACGAGCATGGCTACCAACTAATACGACGATGGTAAAGTGAGCGCATATCACGTCCATTTATTTTACTATAGGACTATTTTATGTATCCTTCCTTTTCATCCTTTCCCGTTTTCCTCGTTTTGATGCAGGAGCAGCAGCAAAACAACATAAAAGCTCGATAAGAGCTTGTGCTAATATCGTTGTGTTGTAATATGTACGTATGCGTTTTCCAACAAG
>JAHZNF010002701.1:0-11699 GCA_027744215.1 Troglopedetes dispersus
CAGTACTCTTTGTTTGACAGGTTCTCTTGAGAAAAAAAAAGTTGAAAAATATTTTTTAGTATTGCTAACCATCAACATATGGTTTAAAGGAAAGTTTTAGCCGTAGATCTTGTCATGCAAAACATTATTTTCCTTAATTTTCTTCCAAACCGAAATAAAACTAAAACTAATATCTGTTTTTCTAGTATCATTTAGTAAAATCAAGTTTTCCTTAGTTCAAAAGCGGAAAGTTTGTACTCTGCTGATTGTAACCCAAGAATAAAATCATTGAAGAAGCATAGAATCCCGCCAAAAATAGTATTCTGCGATCATTCATAATTGAGTCTGGATTCATGAGAAGTGTGGTTTTCGAGTGACAGTTCAGAGGATGACCATCTGCAGATAGTTTTCATTGAAATTTAATTCCAATTGGACCCTGCTCTGTGGAGTAGCAAAAAGTGGTCGCGAATATCAATGCAAACTGACAATGCTATCGCCAACTCCACGAGCAACAACAAACAAAAAAGCAGTTTAGTTGTGAATAAATTATTTAGTTTGGTGCTAGTGCTAACATGTCTTCTGCTTGGGCACTCGAAAGTAATTCAAGATCTTATAACAAATATTATTTCATGGCACAGGTGTTTAAAGAAGTATTTCTCAACCACGTAATATTATTCACATTCAGAGTAGATATTCATTCACCTTAATCAGGAGAAAATGAGATGTGCTGATCAAGCTTATGCTGAGTTTGAAATCGTATTACGAATAATGGCACGTACACGATGTTCCGCTTTTGAAACAATTTTTTATTCAAGGAGATCGGAATGGAATATTATCCACGGAACTCGTCGTAGCTCTTCTTTGCTTGTGTTAACCTTTTTTAAAAGAGATCAAAAGCCGTTTTTTTCTCTGTTTAGATAATACATTTTTTCTTTATTAAAACATTTATTGTACCTAAGGAGAGCGAGATACAATGTGCCCAAACCAAGGTGCATGTCAAGATTCCCAATTTCTGTTATTAATCAATCCAAAAAATACCTTGCTTGTTTTTCCTCTTCTCCCTCTTCAAATAAAAAAGTGTTCACACACCAAATCTTTTTTTGTTCACTAAACTACTTTGCTTGACTCCGTTTTAAAGCCTTAAGTGCTTCTTCCCTGTCTCTACATTTGTCAATTGTCACTTTGGACAAAGAAGATTTTCAGCTTTTTTCTTGTTACTTTAGCCAGTCAGCCCTCCTCAAGTCCATCACAGGATTCGCCGTCGTCGTCGTAGGTAGGGATACTATGCTTTCTGTGATAATGCTTCTATCACTCCAAATATTGAAAAATGTAATAGTGTCGTATTCACAGAGTGGAGTATTTTTTTATATAAAAGTTTGGTTTTATATGCACCCTGTAGGTTTCTTAAATGCCTACATCCACACGATTATCTTCACGTTGTTGGTTAGCCTGGTATTATAAACGATGGTGATCTGACTGAACTCTTTTAATTTTTAATGGTATTCTAATGTATTGTTCTCCATGTAACCTGAGTACAAATCTCGAGGGAGGGCAAACATAAATATTAAATTGCAACAGGGTGAAAAAGGAGCAACAGTGATGTTTGTTTGCTCTGTCCGCTTTCGAGAAACAAGTCGCCTTTTGACTCGAGCACAATTTATATAATATGATCTGAAGAAGAGCGGACCATTGAAATTCGTTAAAACAGTCGAGAAAAGACATTCCTTTTTGATCAACGCGTTGATGATCATCATTTTCTTTTTCATCGGCCATTAGAATCAGAGTGACCATATAAATCAAGGTGGGCCGTCGTCGGTCGCAAGTAATGGTCAGCGTTTGCAGCAGAGTGTGTAAGAAATCAGTCAAGTCGCCGTGAGAGGTAGTTTTATACATGGTATTATAATTCCAAAGCATATTTTTCATAGTGCTCGTTTCGAAGCCAAAGTTGAAAAAAACGGCGCACTTTTAGTGGACATCAAGACGGATGTCACTGTACTCTTGTAACTAATTATTCTAACATTTTTCCTTTTATAAACAACATAACACACGTCTCTAACTATTTTTTTCCAATGTGTGTAGATGTAACCAATGCCACTTTGCCATATAATTTTGTGCATTTTTTCTTTCTCCTTCTACATATTGTCAACCGACCAACATTGCACTTTTTAATGGTCAGTTGTTATGCCTGCTTGTCTCGAATTTTCTTGTTGGCCACATCCAAACAAGTCGATTATTGCCAACACGAGCCATACTTTACACGAGAAACTCATCATTGCTATTTTGTCTTCAAGTTCACGAGAAATTAATTGTCAATGAGAAACAAGTCGATTTTCTAAATTTTCTACAGTACAATTATTTGTAGATTGTAGTAAAAAGCTTATATTACTTATGCCCAACATAAAATATGTGCTCACTGAGTGTTTGCTTTTTCTGATGAAATATACAAACAACTTTTTTTGGGACAGCTTGTTAAATACTTATTATAATAAATATATTTTATATTAATGTATCACACATAAATAACTAAATTTTTCACATTTTCGTACTTCATTATGAATGAGCTCATAAAAAGAACTTGTTAAATTGCGATCGGAGAGATGACAATATTTCAGAAACCAAATAAGATGCATAGTTCTCAGAAATTTATGTAAGCGCATAAATAAGCACACTAGTCGAGGGAACTCAGACACCATTATAGGCGTTCTTGAGGAGGACTTTTTCACAGTCAACCACCTATCATCATTTATTATTAGGCGCGTGTTATCTTTTGGCTGATCGCTCCTTCGAAAAAAATAAACGAAAGTAAATAACACAATAAACTTACAGTATAGACAATTATCGTTTGAGCTTTATTAGCTTATACTCTTTCATTATTTTTATTAGTTGGGTAGATTTGTAGATTGTGGAGATGGTCATGATGATAGATGCGTCATTACGTCAAGGATACCTCTTCAACTTCATCTGTTGAAGAAGTCTCACTTCTGTCACGTTTGGGTAGACACACTTCTCTTCAATTTGTCCATGTACCACTAATCCATGTCAGAAAACACGTTTGTGTCTGAGTAAAATATGTGAGGTATTGATTATTATGTATCACAAAAAATGAAACACAATCTTTTTATATGGTGTTGGGTTAATTAGTCTAATAAAGAAGACACCAAGTGACCAAGCTTTTTGTGATTGATAGATCAAGATCCTGCTTCAAAGATGAATCTAAATCTGAAAACAAGAATAAGCAAATCCAAACTATATAGTTTTATAACTATTATAGTTTCGGCATCCTTCCTCTGAAGCAGCTCATTGTCATCATGAGCTCATCAAAGTAGCGAAGACTGTTTTGAACCGCACACAAAAATGAAGCACCGTGCGGGGAATTTTACTCGATGATTATGACAAATGTGTCTGACAATGTTAACATGAAATCTTCATTTTCATAAAAAAATATACAGAGCAATGTAACACGGTTTGATAAAAAACTGTCTTTGGTACCTACGTATGTAAATATTTGCATGTTATGGCCATTACATGTGAGTTTTTTATATAAAAGGCCAGAATGTACGCAACACCTATAACTTGTAAAAAAAAGTTGGTACGTGGGTTTTCTAACCACACAAACAAGGTGGCTAATGAAGTCCTCAGAAAAGGCAAAAGGAATTAATGAATTCAACTAAGTCATGTTCGAATTTATTTATGTATCGTCATCTTTACAATCGTGAGAATTTGAGTAAAAATGATTAAATTGTTGTGCATACTCACATAAAGTATATCACAAAGAATGAAGGTACACATTGCTTTGTTTTTGGCTGCAGTTATTTAGTGTCGAAGAAGTGTGCTATGAAGAAATTTAATCAAACCTTAATAAAAGTAAACGAGATGGTTGGAAAGAGGGCAAGACGAAAATGATCACTCCAACAGAGCACAAAATAAACAGCAGAGAATTTATGAGCTTTTATTATATAAACAGTTTGAAAAAATGAGTAAAGCCTTTACAAAACGTCCTCTCTTTTTACGGACATATTTGGAGAAAAACTTGCTCTCTGTAAACAAACTTTAAAAAAATAATGTCTCAGTAGAAAATGAAAACGACGCAAGCACGTCTGACTCCACGGCCAGGATTTGTAGACAATTTAATTTCTTTACATCAGAAGCAGACCAAAGGTTCATTTTGAAGTGGTCATCTCCACGACTGGTAAAGATTGCACTTTACAAAAAAAAACTTTCTTAACTGCATGAAATATTTTCATACAGCATGAAATGATAAACCAAAACAGGTAAGGAACCAAGAAGAAGAAGAGCCAATGATTGTGACTGTACTTTACCCTTGCACTGTATTTGTGGTAAAAAGAGATCAAGAGCCAACCAAATACCCATATATCGCACCATTTGCAATAAACCATCACGTCATAATCATAATCATCAATTGCAATGGCTGAACATGCTAAATGTGTCATAAATCAAGCAGCATGGTGCACAATCTGAAGGAGAAAAACATAGTTTGGAAGAATCACAGACAAATGAAGGAAAACATGAACAAGGATCTTTCTATTTTTTTCTGGCAAAAACCAGCAGTAACATATAACGATGGGACAAACCCATAATTCATCTTTAATTCTTCTTTTTGCGATGAATTTATTCTTTGTATTTTGTTAGTTGTTGTCTGTGATCTTGGAACCACTTCCTGAGTTTATATGCATTGTAAAATAGAATCTGTCACGTTGTAGTTGAAAATGATTTTTTTTTCCAAAAATTGGATTCGTAACCAGAAGTTATACATCTCAAAGGAAGAAGAAAAAATTTGCTACAAGATTTTTTACAGACACTTTACTGTTAACCCAAAATGCAAAATAATGAAGGTAATTACAAATATGAACAGGAATTTCATGCTGCATCATGTCATGCCATAAACAGTAAAATTACGAACATGGATTAACCAGGATAATTCCATTAAAGAAAACGGAATTGAAGTGGGTTACAATAAACAATAAGCTACTAACGACAAGAAAATGTATTTTGCAGTTTTTCTTGCAGCAATAGCACAAGCACAAAAAGACACACCAAGTAATCCTGGTTCAACACCAGTTAAAACTATGGCTGGTTTCTCACACCTCTTCTCTGGGATCTCAAGTCACCCCTCAACTCTAGTTGAGATTGGAAGAAAGAAGCTCACAGAACGATGGATGGTGAACTTGATTTGACGACAACGCCTTTTCTCACTCAAATGCTTTAGTTTTACAAATTTGAACACCTATTAAGATCAAGGATAAGACTAAAGAAGGGCCACGACGCTCAGAATACAACAACAACAAATACCAGAATTACCGGAGTGGCACGAGCCCGATTACACAACCAGAAAACAATCTCTACTTGTTTTTAAAAGGTATGTAGTTGTTGGAGTTATAGGATGCTGTGAGCCGCGTGATGTGTGATACACTTTTAATTCCATTTCATCACTCATCCAGTCGTCTTGTTTCGGACAACGAACTAGTTGACGGGCCGTGTAAAAGCTTTTCTTATTTGGCTTATCAAAATGCCTATCTTTCCACTTCATGAACACCGCAACTGAAATGATAACAGGTGGGATGAACCATTTCGTACGAAGTAAATCTCGTTGTTGCTGTTCTCTTCCATTTCACACCTTCAGTTTTACAACTCGTTTGCTCTACGACATCTGATTTACCCTTTAATCGAGTTTTGATAGTACCAACTTTTTGACAGGTTAGAATAAACAGCTAACCGACCGCAAGTTTAACAGGAAAGAGTTGATTCCGTGTATTGTAACTAGTTACTCTGAACAGCTTTAGCTACAATCCGAGTTTAAAGTGGACACTGTCCACATTTCGCAGCTTAAGCAAGGTATTTGTACAAGTGTTAGAAGGTGGTCGCCATTTGTTTAAAAAATCGTATTCGCATTACACTTGGGATTTTGTTTAAAAATAGAATTTTTGCTACATTCTGTTCATGTACCTAAACGTATCAGCACAGAGACCCAGTCGTTCCTTTCTGATTGATGGTGAGAATTGTGCAATCGTTTCATACTTGACTGCGGATAACAACATAATGAAACCTTATGTAATAAGAAGATTATCTGCATTCATATCCACCACATAAACACATAAGTGGGAAGAAAAAACAGTTTTAGAATAATATTTTTTGACAACTTTGATGCAAATATAAAAGGATCGTCGTGCATCGCAAAGAAAAAGGGAAAATATGTATTATTTTTTCCACCTATCACCAGTCATAGATTACTAGTTTGCAAGAAAAGTTTAATCTTGCTTGTTTGCGTACCTTAGACAAACCTAGATTATGTATAGTCACATTGAGCAATTTTTTTGTCCTGACACAACAATGTAAAAAAAATGGATTTTAATACACGAATCGTCCTCAGTTTTTTGTTCACGTTAAAACATATACATCAGAAGGGAGAATGCAAAAATTGAAATGACACCATTTTCGGCAAACCGCAGATGGAATGTGATTGAAAAGGAGACTGACATAACACAGGCAGAGTAAGTATAAAATGGATTTTTGTGCATCAAATTGAGACGCAGAATTGCTTTTCACCTTCACGAATCACTAAAAATTACAGTGTGACAATAATATGCAATCACGGCTGTATTATTATTAAGCCCAGTGTGCTTGCCAGTATTATTATTATTGTTGGTGAAACTGGGACACAATCAAATCGATAGGCAAACATCACTAAAATAAGATTTGCTTTCAAAGCTACCTTCAATCATTATTACTTACTACCTTGTACATAAATGCATTCACAGGCTCATATTATCTCTTCGTCAGAGTCAAACAGTTTGGAATTGTCAAAAGTGTCTTTGCGAAGACACAATTAGATTGATAAACCATTCGTTCCCTTTTGGAAGTGTGCATGTGCAATGTAGAAAAGAGTTTTGAAAAAAATTAATAAAAATTGGTGCTGAAAGAAAACGTCAAACATTCATTCAAGCCAACGATAAACAAGAGTAAGCAAAAGAGGCGAGCCTCCTTTCATATTTTTTCATCATTATAATCATGCGCATAATGGATCACTTTGATAATCGAGACCAACATCGAGACGCGACTTCTGTTATGAAATATTGAGTGAGGTTTTCTATCTCTCTCCTTCATCTTCTTTCACTGAATCCTGAACAGATCAGTCAGTCATGAGGCATTTTGAGAAGTTGAGATAGGGGATGGTAAACTGATCCGTGATATGATATGATACACATTGAATACCAGGCAGACCTCTTGAGCACAACCCAACGAAACCAAAGAGCTTACAAACTAGATCAGAAACAACGAAGCCAGGTAGCCTTTCTCTTGACTGACTGGAATCACCAGACAAGAAGAGCACAACCACCTTGCTAGCTAGCAGGCTTATGATGGCTACGCTGGCTTAACTTATACTTACAAAAGGCACAGTTTTTTGTGCTTTTAAGTGCTTTCATTTTTTTGCTGCGACCAAACAAACGTGAAGCTGCACACGAATTTCTGAAAAAAGCATCCCACCACTGCTGTGTGATTGAAGGTATGTTTTGAATGTGTGTAGTTGATGATGATTCAACTGGATCATTTTTTAAATTGCCGACATGACAGGACAAGACAAGGAACAATTGAAAATCTCCTTCATCTTCTTTCACTGAATCCTGAACAGATCAGTCAGTCATGAGGCATTTTGAGAAGTTGAGATAGGGGATGGTAAACTGATCCGTGATATGATATGATACACATTGAATATGTTTTGAATGTGTGTAGTTGATGATGATTCAACTGGATCATTTTTTAAATTGCCGACATGACAGGACAAGACAAGGAACAATTGAAAACAGAGCAACCTCACTTTTAACCATTTTTCTGTGACAGAATCATCATCATCGTCAGCATCTCAGAATCAAAGAATCATTTTTTTTCAAAGAACCAGGGCTGCTAACAGGACTCAGCTTTTTTAAACGTGAATTTCCCCTTGTATACTGTAGTCCACACATTTCGCCATAAGCATAATACAGCAATATTATGCACTGTGCTCCCTACATATTTTTTTTATTTGTGAGAAACTGCTCCGTAATCCGTAATCATTAAGATCTGCTCTAAACGCTTTGTGTCATATTTTCGTTTCCTATTTATAATCTAGTTAAACCGTCGCCGTCGTCATTTACTATTCCTGGAGAATGGGTCCCAGGAAGATGCTCCTCTAAATTATTATTATGCAGCCGTCCATCCAGGTGAGGAAACGTTAAGGAATCATAAATCATAAAGTTTAGGACAACATATCAAACAGCCCACTTTTTTCTTGGTGGAATGATAAAAAGAGTTTTTTCCTGTAATTCTTCCTCCAAACGAAGCCACCACAGCAGATAGCCAAGGTTTTGAATATATTCCTAACTTTTAAAAAAAATCTATTTACAGTGACACAATAACAGTTGAAGATTTGTATCTCCCTATAATATGTACCTACGTATTATATGAATTAGAACAGGGGAGTTCAAGGCAAAGTTAGAATTTCTTATCAGTCCTTTTAAACTGACATGTTTAGGGAGGGAGAAGGGGTTGTAATGATTTTTGTTGAATTGGATGGCGATGATGGCAGTGGGTGAGATCCAATGTGATGACGAGAGCCTTATACATGCACATCATCATCATAAAACATGCATTCCATTGTTACCTTAAAAATTTGTTATCTTTTACATGAAGAGTTGTTATAACCCTTGATTTTCATCTCTTTTTTTCCGAGGATTACTTTTAGATTTTTCATCCAGAAATATTTTTTTTATATATAAACAATGAAGGAAATTCTAGGATAATGGTATACAGACTTTTTTAGATTTTACTCGAATTCTGGTACAACTAGATGACAGATGACAAACCAGATACATATGACGTATTGCGTAGATCGCATAAGTAATTGTACAAGAAAATATCTGTATCAACGTATACTTTTGCGTTGTGTGTGGCGGTAAGTTATTTTGATGACTTCAGAAAACGTGGTTGTATTTGTAAAAAAAAGTCCTTACAAATGCATATTCATACGCGATTTAATAGTGAAACATTCCATGTTTGATTGTTGTTGAAAACTGCTATGATAAGAGTAGAGATTCATCGCTTGGGTTTATGATCCGCATTTCTTCTCAATTATTGTACAACATTCATACGCGATTTAATAGTGAAACATTCCATGTTTGATTGTTGTTGAAAACTGCTATGATAAGAGTAGAGATTCATCGCTTGGGTTTATGATCCGCATTTCTTCTCAATTATTGTTACTATTATTATCATTTGGAAGATAAGTACTGAAGGAATGCAAGTGGAATGCCGGAATCAAAGAATGTGTTCCATGTGAAGACTTGAAGAACATGTGAAGGACACTTGAAAGGAAGCAGTAAATATAGGAAATGGTGGAAGTTGTGCAATATATTGAAAATTCTCAATGTCAAGTCACTTACCTTATGCCGTTTGGAAAGTGTGTTCTACCAGAAAATATTTGATCGAAGCTGAAGCCTCAAGCATGAAATTGATTCACTCTTGATCTCGCAAATCTTGTCGGAAACGAGGTGTAATAGCAAATGAAAGTCTCACAGTTCAAATTCGTTAACACGTGTAAATAAATGGGTAATTTCGTGTCAGTCAACAAGTTTGTGGATTAAGAATGCACGTAATGTATGTATTTCAATAATCAAAACTTTGAGCATTAATTTATTGTCACTTCATTAACTTTCTTCGAGTGAAAATTTTTTTAGGTGTTTTTAAAAGAACGTAGCAAATTATGTGTTTAATAATGGCATGTCGTGTTTCACATTCCCCCAAATTTCAAACCCGTTTCAGAGCCGGATAATCCAGTTAATTCCTCACAACACTTCACACAGTCCACAAGCAAGGTTCACGTCTGCAACAGTTTGTATTGTGCTTCACTTAATTCAATTTTGGATGAAAATCTGAGCTATACGTCAACAACGAGTGGAGTTTGGAGCGATTTGTAACGCTGGCACACGATCCTTAATGATGCATGGCGACGAACACGCGATTGAGTGGAGTGGCAAGCTCTGTATGCGACCAATTTTCCACCCGTGGTCCTCTTGTCATCAATACAATAAATTATTTTCTTGATAATGAGAGCAATCCAATCAAAAGCTGTATAGCACCGCACTTATTTTGTGTGAAGAATAATCGTATCACTTCTCAGAGGAAAATAGTGAATCAATCGCACTCCAGCAACAGTCACTTATTGATTACGCAACAAAAGCACTCTTTTTTTCTTTTCTGGTTCGTATTAAAGTGTAATAGGTATTATATCATAAGGTCCCGTAAACTCACAACTAATAATAATGAATAATAGCAAAAAAAATTGTCGGTAATATTAAAATTACAATGCACATCCCCGAGCAGCAGAGCCCTAAGTACACAAAAGGCACTGTGAAAGGCCGGGTCGGTTTGGGAGCTGGTCTATTCTGAGATTTTACTCTTTTGTTCTGAGTAAAACTGGTAAAATAGATCTCTCATTGAGAAATTCTGGTTGCACTGGAGGAGCAACAGGAACGCAACAGGATTACATGAAGTGCCTCGCTCAAAGTCTTCCTCGGTAATGACATCAAAGGTACTTGTACGGGAATCAATCCACAGGTAGTAAAAAAGATGCTCACATCAAACCCAATGCAGCAAGCATTGGTGGACACATTTCGTTTGAGATTGTATGCATGTATTCATGTTATACATGTGTCAGGGGGAACTCGATTCTTGGCCAATAGTGTATGGCAAAGCATATGTGCATTAGCGTAACATTTTGAAGATGAGTACTTTAATGTTCTTACATTTAGCGTGTGCAGCCTCTGCGCTGCTGCAGAGAGTAAGGAGTCAGCAGGAAAGATGCAGCAAGCCAGATAGAGCTACCACAAGAAAAAGGTAGTCTGTGTTTTAAGAAAGGACGAGGGAAGCGAGTAAGATCACTAACGTCGTCAACAGACAAGATGAGAATACTCCGAGTGCAGTTTACTTCAACGTTTACTTGTTTACTTGTACGTATTTATGTTGTTAACATATTATGAAGCCGTGTCCATTCCTATCTTTGAAATGCTCTTTTATTGTTGATATTATTGAAAAGGATCCTGGTCCGTGGAATATCATATTTGTCTCGTGTTTTTTTTTCGGTGCTGCAGTTCACACTCAAAATTTATAGTTTGCTTGAATCCAGTCGCAGAGACATGCTTCAAAAACATGAATATTACATATAGAAATGGTAAATACATTTACAGATTAAAAAAAAAAACTTCTACTCACGTTCACCCTTCCTTCCTCATGTCCACTTTATCCGCCAAAACACCTTGCTGAGTAGGTACATCTACTAGACATGCAAAAGTATAAAAAAAAGTTTGAGAGAAGACGATAATACTTAGGATCAGATTATGTCGCGTCATCCAAGAAGTTTATCGCTGCTTCACTTCTGTCTTATTAAGGGCAGTTGCCAATAATTTCTTTCAACTTGTATCAAGGTTATGTACTGCATTCATGAATCCTCTTGTGCTTCTAATTTTGAACTTCTTCAAACAAAAAATTAGCATAAGTGCCGTCGCCATTTCTCTGGTAATCAAATTATCATTAAATGAATATAACTCGAAGAGCAGCAATCTTCATCCAGTTGCAAAAGTCGGAGGTGAAATATTATCGAGCTCGTGTTATTTTAAGAATTTCAACTAAAAATTATTTAACTGCAAAGGTGTCATATTCAATAATGGACT